>APFE031595806.1:199624-219228 GCA_000404065.3 Pinus taeda | reverse complement strand
TTTATTTATGTCTGATATATGAATAACTTATTATGCGATATGTTGTTCACAATTGTTTTGCCTAACTTCTTATGCAAAGTGGTTTATCTTAATTGATTTCTATTCTTATAATATCTGAATGATCTTTATTACCATTTATTGTTTGAAATCTCTTTAGATCGCATAATAGAAGAAATACACCCCGGGTTAGCGTAGATTAGATGTGTTGTTTCTCATTAGATTACAATAGCATAGAGTTAGTTTAAGAATCTGAATTAAATTAGCTTTAAGTACTCTTAGATCAGCATCATTCAACTCTACACACACACACACACACACTTAGATTGGGAAACTGGTCCCATTATCCCCAGTCGGACCCGCTATACCAAACGGATAAGGAGCTGCCAACCAAGGTCTGGACTGGGTGGGTATCCCCCTTGTTGTCGACCCGATTTTCAGGGCTTCAACATATTTGGCGCTAGAAGGAGGGCCTAAACATAGTGTCTATTGGAATGATTTTCAATTGTAACTTTTAAATCAGGATGGCTGCTGGCTGCTCACAAACTTCCCATTTGGAGTTGCATCCATGTTCCTACCTCTTCCAACGCTCCACCTGAAGTGGTAAGACTCTTTTCTCAGGTAAAATTCAATGGTAAGAATAATTATTCTGCTTTTAATCATGCTCTTCGATTTATTCAAAGAGTTTCAAGTTATGATGTTCAAAGAATTGATGAAGGCGTTTTATGCAGAATTTTTACTCTTACATTCACGGTGAAAGCTAGAAAATGGTGCAGAACCCTCCCAGTTGCATCAATTCATAACTGGGACCAATTCATCAAGAATTTCATTTTTGAATTTGATTGTTATGACTATGACCAGGTATATGATGAAATTGATTATCTACGAAAACAAGATGAATCTGTTAGGGATTTTAATATGCGATTTCATCTTAATTGTCTAAAGTATGATCTTGAAAGTGAACTCATAGATGAAGAATCTTCAGATTATGTTGACCATTCCCTCCCTCCTATGTCTGATCAAGCAAAAATTAGTTCAAGTTTTGTCTCATTTTCTTCTAATATGAATGAGAATTTCAATTTGAATATACAAATCAGCCATGATGAAGAAAGTCCCCAAATCCTAGGAGTCATGCATGCTCTAATGCAAGAAGACAAAATTGAGAATGCTGGAGGAAAGCTTGCCTTGGAACCAAGAGATACTTTGATACATGGTCAGACAATATCGTTGCAAGTCAACAAATGCAGATGCCAAGGTTAGAACAACAAACTATTTCTCTTTCAAAAAGTATCAGTACACAAAGGTATGATCTAAAGCCCGATGTCTATGATGAATCTGATGAACAAAGATTTTTCCATGATGATATTCTCAAATGCATTGTTCTAGAATCACATTTTTCTCTTTATCCTGATGTTTTTAGTGATGATAATTTTTCCCCTCTCAATATTAAAGATATCTCAAAAAGCACAGAGGATTATTAAAATGAGTCATCATTAGGTTTTCAAGATAAAAAGACAGCTATAGAACATCCTTTGATCATTTTCAAACAAGAACCACTTGACCTTCCTTGTCTGAAAATATATGACGAAAAAGAGAAATCTAGGGAAACCTGTAAAATCATTTATGATGGCTACTTTGACAACGATGATGTTGTTGATTTATCCCAAGTAACTCATCAAAACTTAGATAATGAGAGATATTCTAATTCGGAAATCATATCAGCCAATCCTCATTTCAAAGCAAAAGATCAATTGCCTGATTTTACTATCCAAGACAATACCTCGATCTATGATTCATATCATGAAGAAACCCCCATGCCTGTTCATAATCATAACTTGTCTTCTGATTCACAAGACGGAATTCGAAATTGCTCGGATCCCATAATTCTGGCTAGTTCTTGTGAAAAACAAGATATTCCAAGCCAATCCCAGTTGTATTGTAACATTATTTGTACAAATAATCATTTCTTTCTTTCTCACTTACACTCATTTTGTACAAAATCGGATTGTGTTTTAAAATTTCAGACTTTTGATAGATTACTATGGTATGTTGAGCACCTTATCAAAGAACATTCGAAAGACGTGCTACCATTTTGGAAAGCTAAACTGTGTCAAGGAAGTATAGAACTTTCTCAATTCCAAGATCAATCAATATCAGACTTCCTTAAAAAACTTCTTTGGCATCCAAAACACCATCAACCAAGGAAAGTACCTTTCGAAACTTGTCGGCAATTCACGCCAATTGATAAATATCTTTCTAGAAATTTCCATCTATTCTCCATTGACTTATTTAATGATTTATATATGGAAACTTTCCTTTCACAATAAATTGCTAAAAGCTCGACTTTAACGCACAGTAAGTTACAAGCCATTAAAACTAAAAAATCATATTCGCAACCTGGCTTGTCATCTTTCCTATTACAAGATCATCAATCCATAACAAAATTTCATCCTGATTTTTATGATCCAATAGATATCCAGTTGGAAAGAAGTTTTCATGAGAAAGAGATTTTGGACAGAATTCCAACTGAAGTTACACATTCTTATTCCACATCCAACATTAACAGTCCAAGAAAAGTTTTGTTCTTAACACTGATGTTTGAAAGTTACATACGTGTAGGAATAAAAATGAAAAGATGGCTCCACCGGAAATATCATTTCACCTAGTTAATTTTTTGTATATATTTAGAATAGGAGTAGGAGTAATTTAGCTAGGTTATTAGGTTTACTTTTAATAATTGGTAGGCAAAATAAGAGAAGAGATTATCCCTATTCTGTACATAACCCTAGGGAATGTCTACCTCTCATTTCGTTAAATATTTTTCTCCATGATAAAATTTGCTATGGTTAACAACATTTGACATTTACTAAAGACACCTTTTCTCTATCAAGATTTTGAACTTCTGCTTCTATAAATAACAAATATTTTGGAAACTTGATCTTTATTATCGATAGAACTTTAACCCAAATATGATACTAGTTTCAACTCCAAGAAATTTGAAGAAAGCAATCTTAGTGAAGAAATTGTTTTACGTCAGTACAATGAAAGGCATCAATAACAAAATAAGGATTCCCTGGAGAAACAACCATTTCCAAAAAATCTCTATTATTGTCGTCCATAACTTTCTTAAGGAAAAAATTGACTTCCTCCCTGCTAAAGGAAATCGCAGCATTCAGAGGAACAATCCGAGAAAACGCTATATCTCAAAGAATAAGAGGTCTCATCATGAGCTGGCTTATCATGATCATAGATATTATAACTTGCTGACTTTGCCAAAACTGTCCACCAAAACAGGGCAACGACTCAAGATTGGTTGCAATCAAGACAAGGGGTCTCATCACGAGCCAACTTGTTCAGCAAAAGTGTAAATCAAGTGAATGACTGTGTCATAATTTGGCCACCAAACCAAGACATTGTTCTTTAGAGAATAAAAAAAAAAAGGAAAAAATTGTCAAAATGGGTTTTTCTTTGAAAAGTTGTAAATAGCCTTAAGCAGGATAAAGGATCATTACTGGGTAATAGGTAACCCTGTCGAGGCTATGGATGCCTGCTGGCAGCAGAGGCTCTACCTGCGATAAAGGAGCATATTTAAAAGGCTGCTACACAGGGAAGACTTTATTTTAATTTTTCTTACAAGACCAAGTAATGGCTGATGTAAATGCAAGGACAAGATAAGGATACAAGTAATTAAAATAGAAAGAGGTTGAAACAAAATATCATTGACAGTTTGAAGTATAATATGTTTTATCTTTTCATAATAAAGTTTAAGTTTTCTGAGAAATTTTTTGTTTCGGAAGTTTGAAAAACGTCAATAGAAGATCAGAGATAACTGGTTCTCCCAAGTGAATCGCCAATTGTTGTGGCCAACAACACCCCCCTTGTTCATTTATAAATTCATTTTCATGTACATAGGACAGACAATTGTTTGTGTAGCAGACTGATGATTCGCACTCATCATCCTTTGATTTGAATGATCATATGTTTGGAAATGATGTAGATTTGATGTCTCTAGATTCCTGAGTATATCGCAGCCCGGATGGATGAAACTAGATCTGGGGTCTTCAAAAAGCGTTCAATATTCACTCAGAGTACAAGTCGATCCATGAGAAAAATGTTTTGGAGTCAAACATGGAAAGACATCCCCTGATTACCAGCCAATTATTAAGATGTTAACAGGCGTGAGAGGAATCACCAATAATGACAATGACCCTCAAGGTACTATAGTCCAATTCGCGCGGTGTGAAAAAAGGACTTGGGGTCGAACACCACACAAAATCTCTCGGTCGAAGGCCATTAATGTAAACCTGTCTCCAAAAGTGAGAAACTTGCCATTGAGGCATGCAAGCTTCAAAGTATTGAAAGGGTTGTTCCTAGGTCGACTTCTTGGATAATGAGCTGATGTCGACAAGAAGTGACCTGTCGTAGGAGGCCCTTAATGAATCCCACATCTATGACACATAACGAAGCAAATGATTTTGGAGGTGAAAATGATTTGATGATATAGGGTTCAGGGTGGCGGTCATGAAAGAATGGAGCGTGAATGTATTGCAGCGAGTGAGACCCATGTGAATTCTCTGAGCAACTTGTCCTGAACATATCAGCGACACTAACGATGGATTGGTGGCGTTAACCCCAAATATGGATGGTGTGATGGACCAATGGTGATATGACCAGTGAATGGAACAACCCAACTCGACTCGGATGTGGAGAGAAAGTGTCATGTTCAAGAGCGACTTGCTACCAATAAAGTTTTTTCAAGTTTTCTTCCCAATTTTTCCCCAGTCATTGCTGACCAATACCTCTTTATTTTTTCAAGCTTGAGGAGGATAAAATATTCTTGTTCTATAATCTGCCCTTCGGGCGAACCTGTCACTATATTTTAACGAGCCTAGTGACAATGAAACTCATTCTCGTCCATTTGGACGAGTTTGTCGCTATTTAGTTTTAACGAGTTTAACGACAAAGATAACTCGATCCTTTTCAATTTTAGAGAGTCTGAAAGGGACGAAAAGGAAACTCCAAAGATTATTTTTCATCATATAATCTCTTAAGTCTGAAAAAGCGTAAAATAATACGAAAGGGATGAATACTCGGTAACTTTAATGAGCCGAACAAGACAAACGCTTGATCTTTTTGTGTAATAATCCCTCAAGTCCAAAAAGATTAAAATCTAGAGGAGGGATAGCACTTCTGATGACTTTAACGAGCTGGAGAGGCTAATTGCTCAACAATCTTTTCATATTTTACAAGTCAATTGAAAAGAGCTTAAAGGAGACTCATTTTTCGAGGAACGAGTGATGATTTCGAGTAGCAGCTGATTCCAAGTAAGGTTTGGAATTTTCCAATCATGGAAGTGTCACAAGGATGGCTAATAGAATCAGTCTTCACAGATGTTCCTCGAAAGGGTAAACAATAAAATGGATGCTAATGATTGGCTAAAAACAGAGTGGAGGTGATGATGAGAACACGACCAAGGCTCAAAAGTTGATGATAATGCATTCACAATGGTTATTTACCAGAAAATTGGTTCATTTTTTAATGAGCTTAAACCCTGGGGAAACATTTTCTCACTTATGTTTATTTTTTAACGAGTTGAATTTTGCATTGAAAAATGCTCATGCCAGTCATCATAATAAGGATATCTCATTAAGATGCCATTTTTTATGGAGCTTGCACCTTTTAAAGCTTTGCCCCGGATCCTTTCTTTATGCAAGCTAGGAAACGACCAACCTTACGAGTTTAAAGGGTTAGAGGACCTACAAATTTAAAAAAATAAATGGTCGCTCTTTGCTTGCATGCCCCCAGGTATAGCAAACAATTCCCAAGTTACCATATGAAAGCTCTCCATCTGCGTCGCAGACAAAATGCTTCCTTGGAGATGTCTACCCAAATAGACAAAGGTGAGTGGCGCAGTCGCCTCCACTCACATAACTTTGATGAGGGAATATTATTCCAGTCTAATCCCATTTTCCTAAATGGATGGGTGTGTCAGAATAGTCATATATCCTCTAGGGAAACGTACTCTATACCCAAGGTTTTCCTGCCAAAACAGACCAGGGTGCATGCCCCCTGGGTTTCACTCATATCCTCCTGAATCACTCGCGCTCATCAGGTGGATAGACTGGAGATTGATGAGATATTCCTTGCGTGAAAATACCGTTTAGGGATGGCATTTTACTATTTGCTATGTGTGAACCAGGGAATGACAGTTGGTCTACGAGCTTGACCATTCTGCCTTCATGCGGAAAACACATTACTGTAAAGAGTGAGGAGACGACGGCTCCCATGAAATAAATATAGTCACGCCCAAGGAGTAGATTATAATCCAGGGGTCCTTGGACTACCATCACGTTCATGTGAATGATTTTCCTTCTCAAAGTAATGGGCACACTGGGAAGGATCCCTAATGGTCGACCGGTTTCTTTGTCAAATCCTGTCAGATTTCTCATCTCAGGTAAAAGCGATGGCGAACCAAGCGCTTTCCAAGCAGTTGAGGAAAGGATACTCACAGAAGCCCCTTCATCTATGGTGGTACCAGCCATGACCATTCTGTAAGCTTGTACAATGATTTGAAATGGTACACTAGTTGGTAAATGAGGTCTACCTAGTAGATTCCAGTCGAAGGAAACGACTAGGTTGCTTGGAGGTGAGACCGAATAGACGACCGGATATGACTCTGATGAACTTCCTTCCTGTAGTAAAGGAACGGGTAGACTTCCCCCAATCACATTGGATTCTTTGTTTACAGAAAGAATTTTAACGGTGTCGTTCTCTTTCTCTTCAGTGATGGTATCTTTCGAAGATGAACCTTCTGAAGGCAAGACCAGGTCAACTGCCGCCTCAACCTTTTGAATTTCATCTGGTATGGATTCAGAGGGTTAATTTTCAATGATAGACATTTCGGCCGACCACAATGTCATGCCAGCCGGATTTTCAACTTGTGGTGGACTCGTCAAGAGTTTCTTATATCGAGGAGGGAGCCGTAGCGATGAAGCAGGACGGTCATCCAAAACTCTTTTAGCTTCATTTAGGAAGGGACAATGGTGGACGGCGTGATCGCCTTCACACAATTTACAAGGAAATTTGTGATTCCTTTTCTATCCAGATACTTCACCTTCACTGGTTGATGGTGTGCTTTCAACATGATCATCAGAGGTTGACGACACCAGATTATGCAAACGAGGAGACCAGTCCCTTAAGATCCAAGGGATGCAAGGAAAATCTCGATGATAGTGGTCTCCTTTTCAAATGACACATGAATATTTAGGTTTAGACGGTGCGGTGTGAGGATTTTCACTAGACAACGCATGGTTGCCCCCTTTCGCTTTTGGTTCTTTCCTCTGCTTTTCTTTTTTCTCTTTCCGCTTCTTCTTCTTCTTAGTTACTTGATCTTTAGCTTTACCAGCTTTATCAAGTGAAGAGGAAGGAGGAGAGGGAGAAACAGATGAAGTATAAGGCTGGGGGATAACTCTAGAATCGTCTAGTTGCTGACTTGACTGTTCAGGAATTACGGTATTCTGAATGACAGAGGTAGAGAAGAGCCATACGAGCAAACCAATTGTCAACCCTGGAAGTGACAAAGTGGCCATATGGGGTGCACCAACATCTCCCCAAGAGCAGAAGGGACTAGGATTTCCTCCAAGGGGAAATCCTTGGTTGGTAGACTCCATTTTCTCAACCTAAAGACCAACGAGGAAATTTGTGATGTTATTCCGACTAAAATAAATTGTAGATGCTTTGACACAACTTGTTTTTTCAATTTTTAAGAGTCAAGAAAAAACAAAAGATGACTCTAGTCGCCTTCGATTTTTATTGAGGCTGAAGTGACAAGTGCTTAGAGGGCGTTTTCCTTTAAGGAGTCTGAAAAGGAGCAAAATGGACTTCTCTGGAGATCTAGGCAGAAGGGATTACCAAACCAATCGCAAAACTGCAGAATAATTTTTACAATACGGCAGTCAATCTTCTCGAATGCTGTGTTCAGTGAATTGCGATCAATGGGGTGGCAAACACGGCTTCCTAAGGATAAAGGATGCATCCTATTGTGGTCTCCCAAAATATACTCGACGGTACGTGGGAGCACAAGTCCATACTGGCACTTGTCGTCTCAGAGTGGAGGAATCACCCAACCAACAATGAAAACAACAGTTACCAGGTTTTACGACGCTGGAATACGTCTCTAGCCTAGACCTCTAGATGTTGTGCGTTAGGTTCCAAAGCGTTTTTAGATTCATTAAATTTATTTTAAGTTGATCTTGTTTAAAAATTTGCCTTTCAGGTTCACCGCGTGATGTGTATACAATTCCTAAAATGCAGTCTAAGATGATAAACGAACGTTTAATCTTCTTTTTGGCAATGAAAATCCTAGCTACTAAGGAAAGAAAGTTAAGAATCTTTCAGCAAAGAGAACGGAGCACACGCTAAATGCACTGTCCTAAATCAAACCAAGCAGTCTAAATGAAAATGCACATGCATGTATTTGTTTTCAGCCTTCTTAATGTATGAATGATGATAAGAAAGCTATGTGCAAATCTGAATTATTTTTCAAAGCGACAATACTCGACAAATTTCTTTTCAAAACAAAGTGAAGGTAAGAGAGACACTTTGCGATTTCGAAATGAAAATTGCTTTTTGACACTTTAAAAACCACTAATTCAAATCATATGCAATAGTAACTGTATAATCGACTATCAAGAACAATGGGATTGTCTTTTGAAACTGAAAACGACAGCTACAACACTCTCAGATCAAGAAACGACAGTTCGACTATGCTACTTTTTTGCAAAAGAGAATTGAAAATGGTGCACAATACATAAAAACACTTACAGTTCTTTTCACTATGGAGGCAGAATAATGTAAGAGAAGGGGGTTTTCACAGAGATATACCGACCACAGGCAGCAAAACTCCTGAATAGGACTGAAAATAGTGAGGAAAAACCAAAATCTGAAGGTAAAGTTAACCTTCCCTGACCATCGCACCTGTCACACTGTGAATCCCGTATGCAGCGCACCTACTGTACATGGGAAGTGCGATGCATACAGACTGCCTTGAAGGGAGGGTGCGATGGTATCAGTGTGAGACTTTTAACCACTATTTGCTCACAATTTGCAATTCAATTCAAGGATTTAGGCCGAGTAAGTGATGTTCAGTAAATGTAAATCATAGGGGTTGATCTAAGGAGGTTACTAGAGCCACCACTTAGGGAAATTAGAATGTTTGCAAATTGATTGTTAAATTTATAAACAAAACCCGGAGATAGACTGAAGCAACATTGATCTACTTTGCATTTGTATAACAAATGCAGTTCGAAGGCTAGCTGGCTTGACTTCAGGCTCCGTCTGTAAGTTTATAAAACAAACAAAGATAGACTAACAAACAATCTATTCGCTCCCCAATGGAGTCGCCATTTTGTTACCGAGAATAGTGTCCACTCGGATCTGCTATTCCCACTAAGACTGGTAGATATCTTAGAAACAAACAAGTAAAGTCTACTTTCGCTTTCCTTTATGAAAATAGATAGGAGTGGAACAAAGGAGACCAACCTTAGTCTTGCGTTTGATTTCCTCTCCTTCCTGATAGAGCTTTGCCGCTTCTTCTTCGTCTGCCCAGCTTCAAAGATCACATGTGGAATCACAGCAACATATTACTATTGAATAACAAAGATCTATATTCATAAATAACACAGGATTAGATGTGTGTTAACCATACAAATGCATATATAAGTAAACATACAAGAATATGGAGGAAAACTTGAATAACTTTACTAAGATGAAAAGTAGCAAGAGGATTACAACCATACGTTCTGACCCAGCATCATCCTCCAGTTATAAAGCCCTTCTTCACCTCAAGTAAAGCTTAGATCACCCAACACTATGAATGTACACCAGAAAACGAACAACATTTCTCTATAAGATACAAAATTCCAGCCTCTGGATCTCTATGATGAAGGATCCATATATAGATGATTGAAGGGAGGTGAGTCATCTTGTGGGGTCTTGATTAGTGTCTTCTCTCTGATAGTTCCTGCTTCCACTTGGAGAATGGTGATCTCTTACTCATCCTTGGTTGAAAACAGAGAGGCAAGTGTCAGAGGGGAAGCTTCTAGAAGATTCCATGATCTTCCACCTCGCATTTTGTCCCTGCCACTTGTCCATTCCCAACCATCGCACCCTACAGAAGAGCCATTCAGTATGCATCGCACCTTGTACACTAGGAAGGTGATATGCATCACACCCTCTGCACTGGATTTTCAGTATGGTCCAGTTTTGACCATTTATGAGCAGTTTTTAGTGGAGAACTTCTCGGAGATGATGTAATCAGTTGACCTTGTTCCATTAGGCAGTGAAGCAACACTTTTAGGGACTTAGGAGCCCTCAGTTTATGGACATTTATGATTGGGGTTGAAGTTCCCAAAAATGTCTATAACAACCTTTAAAAAAAAAGAATCTAAGTATTTACCACCTAAGTTAGTATATGAATTGTGAGTTGAGCATTATATTATGTTTTCATACCTTGGATTCCAATTCCCCTCATCGTTGTGAATTCCTAGTTCCTACAATCCCCATAGGTTCCTCGGGTGAGACTTCCCCTGTTTTGCAAGTGGTGATGAAAGGATCAGTATCTAATGGGGTTTGTTGACCGTACTTCAATCATTGACCGAGTTCGGACTATACACATCACTAATACTCTATATGAGTTCCATTGTGTTAGTGTGAAATTTCTTAGAAGGTGTACCAAAAACACTTCATTTCGGTCACTAGGTGACAAGTGACCCTAAAAATAATTTGATTGTTGCTTACAATTCATATCTTCAATACAAATGGAAAAAATTGCAACAAAAACATATATGATCCAAAATAAAAAGCAGCATTAAAGATATCCAATGCAATAACCCAAATCGAAAGACTTTACTTGAATAAATTATTTATTTATAACATCTGGTGAAAGAGATTTACAAAAAGGGTATGTAACTCCCCCTTTGTGGGATGAGTCCTTTGATGTCCTTGATGCTTCAGTAATCGATCTTCTATCTCAATATGTGAAAAAACCAAGAAATGTGAAGAGCTCAAATGGGAGCTCAAAAGAAAAAAGACGGTTATGGTGATGACGATAATGATATGGTGAAGAATGAATGGAAAACCCCCTATTTATAATAAAGTATTGAGTTAATCTCGAAAATGGAGAATAATAAAATAATATTAACAAAATCAAAATCTAACCGCTATGAATACTTTATTATATTTATTGGAGAGGGAAAATATATTTAAAATGGTTAAATATCTTTATTTAAAAATAATTAACAAATAAAATGATTTATTAATTATTTCGCGAGAATTAAATGGTGTGAAATTGAAATAATTATTAAATAGTGATTTAACAATTATTCCAATAATGGAAATAAGGATAATAAATAAATAGTAATTTATTTTATTATTCGTTGTCACATTTTGATTTAGTCAAATCTGACAATGAATAATTATTTAAACAATGATTTAACAAGGCCGCATAGAATCAGGATCCCGACGTCTTAGTTTGGACCCCTGCAGATCATGGGAAATACAGTCCAAAACTGGGATATATACATATAATACAAGACCGAAAGCCCAACCATTCCCATGATTGGTGGCAGTAGCTTTGGAGGCTTAAAACTCCCCCTCGAGCCCGCATATTCATGTGGTGCATCTTAAACAACAAAACCCCCACGAGAGAGGCATTGATGCATAGATCCATATTCGGGTCGAGCTCATGTGTCCTCTGCAAACATAGGACCGAATCCAATGAGCATTGGTTTCTATCCTACTCATATGTCACTCAATTCTGGCAATCTACTACACAGCAACTCTCAATGAGGAATGATTGGTAGGGCCCTACTATTCTACAAGCCTGGAATAACTAGATCACAGCCCATCCAAGGAAAAAAGAACAATGCCTTCCACTTATAATCTGATGGTCCATCTGGCTAGGTCGTAACCGCCACATCTTTAAGAATCAGACCGTCTACTGCCACCTGCTCACTGCAAAGGCAATATCTGCTTACCACGACATCTCGGACAATGAGCCAACACGCACTTGTATAATATCCGGACCTGGTAACATTGAGAAATCTCGGCCATGGGCCTTCTTTGACGGGACAGCACAACCTCAAGGCTGTGGGGGGGGTTACTTATATATTTCGAAGCAGCATCACTTCAAAGTCAAATTAGGACTGGGAGAAGGAACAAATAATTTCGTTGAACTTATCACTCTCAGACACTTGTTGCACTTCACTCTCGCACATAATTGCACTTCTGTTCAAATCTTTGGAGTTTCTCAAATTACCATAAACCGGTTCAATGCAAAAAACCAATGTCATGCCGTATCTCTTCAAAATATTCTGAATGATGTGCATAATCTCAAAACTGGTTTTAACATGGTCTCTTGTCAACATATTCACAGGGAATACAATGAGGATGCTAACAAGCTTTCCAAGGAGGGTTCACTACTTCCCCGAGGCATGTGGTTAATCAACAAACCACTGGATACGGAGGTCTATCAATACCATCACAAACCATATATAGACCAGGACTACTTCAGAGTGGATCGGACATAGTTTACATTAGCAACTGTATTCGATGTCATTTTTGAGTTATACATAGACTTAGAAATATGCATATATATATATATATATATTATGATGACAAAGAGACAGTTTTTATTTTTGAATCTAGATAGCAAGGCCATAAATTTTGCTACAACAAAATATTGTACAAAGCTCTACAATGATTATATAGGTATCGCATATGCTGCAGGGATCTACTACATGTAATTTTTCTCTCATAATGAAAGGTTATGATTTTTCTCTTTGAAAAAAAAAGAAGGCCACATAGTCAGTGTTCCTTGCTGCTTAGTTTAGTTTAGCTACTAATTTACTTTGTATTGTTATGATGTAATTAGTTTAAGTTAAATGTAATTCTTCCAAAAATTAGTCAAAAGTACTATCATATTGTTTTTTTTCCAAGGCGATATATAACAATTTCACTTTTTCATTTAATGTGTCATCCACCGAGCCAATTGGTTCACAACTTTTTGTATGGTGGTGTTCATGTATTTTTGCAAAAGATAGTTCATGATCGCATTATCTCCCACTAGGGAGATAAAAATAATTCTATTTGTGGATGGTTCCTTTTATAAATTTTAATGCAATTAATTGTAATTTAACATGATGGGATAAAAATAAATAATATAATGTCAATAAATCATATACATGTAAATACATGAATTTCTAAGTTTAACACAAAGAGTCTTTACCTAATTATACATGTAAATACATGAATTTCTAAGTTTAACATAAAGAATCTTTACCTAATTATAATTTAACAGAATGCGATAGAAATAAATAATATAATGTCAATAAATCATAGCTTCATGTAAATACATGAATTTATACTTTTAACATAAAGAATATTTATCTAACTAACATATTATCACTTTATGCTTAACCAAGCAAATAACTATACAATCATTATGATATGTGGATTAGTTGAGGCAATTATACATAGAATTTTAAGGACATCAAGCAATTTATCTTTGCTTGTTAAGACTTGATTTACGGGTTCTGGGTGATTACCTAGACTTGATTTATGGGTTCTAAGTGATGACCTACAATAGCCAAAGTAGACAAAGGAGTAATAATTTTGTCGATTTAAGAAACAATCTATATTTTGTCCAATTAAGGACGTCCAACCTCCTTTTTTCTGAGGTGTACTTCTGCATACTTGGTCGTAAGGAGAGATTGTAGGCGGAACTTGGATCCACGATCACCATACCTTTATAGCTTGCAAACTTGTTTTCCATTGCTAACAAATTCTATGTCATGATGATTGTATTCGAATTCTTCATTCTAAATGTCAAATGTTTTTGTAGAAGAGCTAAAGGATTTCCCCATTATTGATACACACTTGAAAAAGTTCTATATTTCCCAAAAATTGCCCCATCCATTTTTGTATGTGTTCCACATTAAGTATGCCTTTTGATGCAATGTTTGGATATCCATTGCTCATAGTGTTTTAAAATAATACAAAGTAGCATTCAACTAACTAGGAAGAATTTTCCAACATTGTCCTCTTTGTAGCAACATGTTGCAAAACATAATTACTTTATTGTAGTAAGAACATCATGCAAGGTGTTATGCTAGGTGAATTTTGGGGCGACAAAAATATTTGAAGAACATTGCTTGGAATGAACAATTGTGCCACATAACTAGTAATGATAAGATAAATTGTGCACCTTCAATACTCATTTTACACATTAGGTTCCCACTTTGTTTCATGCCAATCAAATCTTTAAATAGCCATTGGCTCATTATCATATATATATTTAAAAAAAAATCCTTCTCTACATAATCATCATATTCACCACAATGAAAGGTTTTCACTCACTTGGATTTCTCAAATTGTATTACTCCTAGATTACTTGAAGTCTATACTTTCTTTCTCTAGATGAATATCATTTACCATTGCATCTATATTTTAGTTACATTACATTAGTCTCCATCACCTTCTTCACTGCGAGGAAAAACAAGCCTTTGACATGATTCCTCCTAACATTCAGTGGAGTTCCAAAATGTGGGGTTCCAAAATGTCGATTTCAAAATTGGAAATAGTATACCATTTTATTGGGCGCACTAAAGTAAGAGACTTGTAGATCCTCCTCATGTCCATGTTACAACAATTTATTTAAAATAATGTTACATCTATAATTTTTAATAAGAAATATTTATAGTTACCTCTCACTTCATTTGTTTTGTTAATTTATTTTAATTAAAATTTAAATAACAATATTTATATTTATATTCGACCAAAAAATATTTATTTATTTAAAAATTTACCTCTTTAAATTAATCCGTTATATTATTATTTTTAAAAATCCGTAAATAAAATATTCAGAAAGTTAAAATAAATTTATATAGATAGTTAGATAGAATAGGCCATTCCATCCAAGTTCGGTTTATAAAACCATTTTCTCATAAAATCAATATTATAATCCAAAACAGAAATCCATTAAAAACCAACAATATAATAAAATAATTAATTAAAATAAATTTATATAGATAGTAGAATAGGCCATCATCCAATTCGGTAAGACTTTCTCATTCAAAGCCAATATAATCAAATAGAAATCCCATTACAGTTTTTTGTCGATTCATTTGTAAAATAATTTGGTTTTCCCCTAGTCTAAAACGGTATTAAAACAGGGAAACAACTTTTATAAGAAAACACCTTACTATATTTCAAGTAAAACATGGAAATGTAGGGTACACGTGTATTTTTCAACTAAGATATGGAAACATTGAGTACAAGAAATAAATTATAGTCAATCCAAACAAATATGTAGACATATTCAAGGTAATGTAGCTTTTACAATATTGCCCAAATGGTGAAAACAAGAAGCAATAAAAATATTTTTGAAAAACAATGAATGTATTTGGCACTTTGATTTATAGCTTGAGGATATTTTTAAACCATTGGGCATTTATTTTTAAATTGTCCTGGTAAGTTACCACATTGTGTAAACCAAATCGATAATTATATCCACTTAACCACTCAAGGTTGTCCACCAGCTCCACATAACAAACTCAATTCACTATATAATTCAGAAGCATACCTTATGGCTTGAAGCAAGGAATATAAATGTTCATAATGGTACTTAACTCGCTTGGAATCATTCAATTTTTTGAATGGCACCATCCAGTTCACAATAAGTGACATGCCTATGGAACCTTTCTGCTTTCCCTGAATTTCATTTTCCAACATTTAGTCAAGACTTGTATGAACCCATATTCAATTTTAGTACTCTGATTTAAAAAAGGATATAATCTTATATATTTTGACAGTGTCATTATGTGCACGAAGCATATTGCGGGATACAATATAAAGCTCTGTTGCAGAATTGTAGGCTGTGCAATTTCCAAATCCAGGGGAACAACAACCTGGCGCATGAAGCCCCACATTGTAGCCTAAATAACAGGTGGTGAACAGTTCATTTATAGTTATACAGTACTTAACGTGGTCTCCAAAATATCGAAAGCATTCTTCTACAAATATGCCAAAGTCCTCCCTAGACAAAAAAGAAAATATATATCATAATTGGGATCTATTTTTATGTTTTAGAAGCATGCAACAGAATTATGGCGATGAATCTTACATGACTCTTTTGCTACGGAATCCCCCATACTCGCCTTCCAGAGTTTGTGGCATGTCCCAGTGAAACCGAGTCACCAAAGGCTCTATACCTGCATGAAAAATCATATTCGTGTGTAGGAAAGCCACATACATGTAAATCTCTGTGCAAGGCAAGTAAATAATTTGAGTTTTCAATACCATTCTTAGAACAACTCATTGTTAAGATTATTGTAATGAGCAATTCCCTCTTCATCGACACTGTTGTGTCTTGGAGAACCCTCTATAAATTTACAAATAATGGAAATGAGAGAATTATGGAATCCAACCGTTACTTAAAATCCATTGGAGATTTATTTATAAAGATATCACTGCTCGTTAATTCAACTTACTAGGAAATATACATTGCCAGGAAATAGAAAAATGATAGACGCCCATTCCCATTTATTTAAGAAGTTGAACATCTTCCTGCGTGCAGATTACAGACAAATTAATTTCATCAATTCTCAAAGGAACCTGTCAATTCATCAAATCATTCAAATTTGTACCTTATAGATGGTATTGATCTATCGCAATATCCCCATTCATTCCATCAGCAATTTTACCTGCATAAACGTCCAAGAACACCAAATAAATTCACATAAGAGATCCCACTTAGTTAAATTGCTCTTCATCTTAATGATGGGTTTGCATGTATGCGCCAGTGAAACCTGGAATGCGGGAGTATGTATCCCAATGTTGGGTCCCTTCCCACTTTCATGGGTGACTCATTCCACCTGTAACGTAATTAAAATTTGTCAAAAAAACAAACAAGCAGAGGGTTCCCTGATATAATCAATGAATCTAGTACTTGTATGGACCAGTGATGAAGGTTGAACCTGATAAGTAGATAAGCCAGCTCCGAATTTGAAATCCTTTGGAAAGTTTCTTCTATCTATATTTGCAGAAGCTCCTGCAACTATCAGAAGATAAATTGAAAACAAACAGATCTAGATATAATGTCACATTTATAAGATAATAGAGATTAGATCTGCCAATTGTCAATTATATGTTTAAAATGCGTTGAAAGATGGAGTTGATTAGATTGTAACGTGCGAGTATATAATAACACATTTAGGGTGTAATATAGTATAGACTATAGATTTCTCATAAGTATAGTAACATAACGATCACTTTTTTATTTTATGAGGAGAGCTAACCAACGTGCCACATTTAATGCTTCTATGGTCACTAATTCACATACATAGTGGATTGACCATAATTCACATACATAGTGGATGGCCGGTTATACATTTTCTGGAACATCTTCACGGCTCTCTCCTATTTCCCGGTAACCTCGCATGCGAACCGAACTGGCGGACAAGAGAGGCCCCAAATGAATATTTATTCGTCCAGCGGCAGCCAGGCGATGTGCATTAATGCGATGGCGATGCTCTCAAATTCAAATTTTCAATCTAACTCCCGCGTCCAAGAAAATGCTCTCAAATTCAAATTTTCACGTTTCACAGTAATAGGGAAATCAACTCATGGGGCGAAAATTTGTTTACCAGAGCTCAAAGGCCGGTACTCAGTTCGTATTTCCAGGTTTCTCAAGGCTGCAAAGTAGGTCGAGCGGGTTGGATGAGCACCAGTTTACCTCCCTGCCGTTCTCAATCTTTGGCTGGACCGTCATGATATGTTATCTGGTTTACAGAAAGTACTCTGGAAGCAACAAGGAGTGCTAAAGGAAAATGCATGTGGGCCAGAGGCATCGTGTCTTCCAAGCTCGCTTTGGCCAATGGATTGAATAACAATGAATTCATGTTCATGGGATACCTTGTTGTGGGTTTCAGAACTGCATCAAGACATCCCCATCGTGCCAGAGATCGTCATCCTCCGATATTCTGAGCGCCTGTTATTGGGATTCCAGGTCCAAAAGTTTGTTCTTATATGAGAAAACAGTTATTTTCAGGCTCTCGAAAATGAAGCCCTTCATCTCAGACGTGAAGAAGTTGCAGGACATGGCACCCCAGACTTTTTGCGGAGTGGAAGTTTACAATGATTTTCTGATACCCTTTCTCAAGGGCTCCACCACGTATCTCGGGCAAGCCGAGGATTCAGTGGTCATCGAATTCAATTACTATCGCGTGGAGAACAGATCACAGACGAGGTTGGATGAAGAAGGGTGGGAGGAGGTTGAGCAGATGGCTTTCTTCAAGCACGACTGGATATTGGTTGCCATGTGAAGGTGGTTCGTTCACGATCAGATAATAAATCCTCGGAGGAGAGCATGAAAATTCAAAAATGTTGTCTATAACTGCGTCTCAAGATATCAGATTTGGTTGTTATATCACCATGAATTTTCTAAACAATCGAATAGCTGATTCGAACAAAGATCTAGTTTATCTCGCGTTGTTCTGCGGCGCCATATCTCTGGCGGGGATGGCTTCAGTCCTTCCATGGGACAACATTTGGAGGTCTGATCATATGGACAACAGACGGGCTAATACATGAATGGACGATAAATCCATAAAAGCGCTCCCTTGTTTCATTTAGGAAAAATTATTATGCCACAACTTGCAGCAGTGTGTTATCTGCTTGACAGAATTTGTGGGAGGAGAAGATGTGAGATGCTTGCCTAGTTACAACCACGGCTTCCACATGACATGTGTAGACAAATGGCTCAGTTCTCACTTTTCTTGCCCTATCTGTAGACATTGTCTTCATTCTGGCTCTAAAGATGCCACATGGCATGTGTAGACAAATGGCTCCTTTTTCACTTTTCTTACCCTACCTGTAGACATTGTCTTCATTCTGGCTCTAAAGATGGGGCAAAGGACATTCAGCCCACCAAATTATATGTCCAGGGAGCGCAGACTCATCAGCCTAGAGCTTCTAAGGAGCCTGGATTTATTATCTACTTAGGGTTTGGGGTTAAACGGTAGTGGTTACACCAAATTGTGTTTATGTGATTTTTGGATGAATTTTAAATTATTTCTCCCATATTATGGGAAGGCAAATTTTCATAAGTGTCTAAACAGTTTTATATTTATATTAATATGAAAATTTAGTCATAAAAAAGAATTAATAAATTATGTAATGTAATTGATTCACTATGATAAAATTTAGTGAAAACGAGGTTCTAGCAAGGTCAATAACTTTATTACTCGGTAAAGTAATTAATTTATTTTTCTAAACTATTTCATCTGTAAAATTTGGAATATTTTTGAATTGGATTAATAACTTTATTACTTGGTAAAGTATTTAATTTATTTTTTTAAATTGTTTCATCTGTAAAATTTGGAATTTTTGAATTTCTAATTTATTAAAAGTATGAATATATATTATATCGTCATAATTATTTTTCAAAATTGTGCACATTGTAGTCCAAAATTGAAAAACATCTCAAAAGAAAACTTTATTGACAGTTTTCCTATTATTTGAAAAAATGTGGAATGTAAATCCAAAATCTC
>APFE031595806.1:187094-197116 GCA_000404065.3 Pinus taeda | reverse complement strand
TGTATTTTTTAAATATTATAAAATGAGAAGCTATAATTTTTATAGATCTCTTTATTTATTAAGTAATTTTTAGGTTAGTTGGAAATTTCTTTTTATTTAATTATCTATATTTACATAACAATTATAGGTTGAGAGACACACTTGGACGGAGTGATGAAAGTGCAACGGCGAATAGGATGGGGTTAGGGTATTATCTGGACCCTGCAGCCTTCTCAGTGTCGACGACAGTCTGATCACACGATTGCACCTCACCGCCCTCCCGTACACTAGCCCCGTTTCTCACCTTCCTTCCCTGTTTGCGTTGTTACGGTCTCTCCCTCTGTTTTTTCCGCTTAGGTTTTTACCCTTACCTACCTCCCCGATTTACCCTCAGCTGTTACCTGGTCACTACAACGACAGGCGACCTTGGCTTTCTTAAGGCAGCTGGCGCGGGAATATAGAAACGGTTATGGAGGACCTAGTAGACTACTCAGAAGACCCACTAGCGGGTACCTCCATCTAGACATCTCCCCAGGTAAACCTGACAAGCAGCTACCATTACGAATGCGAATTAACTGACACCGTGCCTCACTTCCCTCGATCTCAGGGCCCTCGTACTCGGTGGCTACACTCTTAGAGGCCTCCCCCTCCATCCTAGACCTCACTGTACAACCTTTGTCTCCTTCTACCCTAAATTTCATGGATCAAACCCTAGATCCTAGTCTGGGAATCTCCTCTAAGGGTATTTAACCTTTCCCTTCCTCCGCCGGCTCCCACGCCCTCTCAACAACGACCATCAATGATCATATCGCCTCTGATCCAAGGCATCATGTTCCACGCTCATCGGCCCCCCCATCTGGGAATATTACGGAAGTCCCTCCCATCTCGGGGGTTTTTCCTTCTGAACCCCTCCTGGGCATCCCTGCATCTGAGACCAACCCTACCCAAGGCACTCATCAAAATACTAAACCTGATGAAGGAACCCGGCGAGTGAAGAAACAAAGGGTCCTGAAACCAAAATATTTGGAGGTATTCCTGAGCTTGGGTGAGGATTTCCAGTGGAGCGAGTCGAAGGACACAGCCGAGCGAGTGCTAGTTGGAAGAGTTAGGGGCCGATTCTATAGTGCCACTAGATTGAAGCAGTGGGCCATGGAGGTTTGGGGTAATCATCTCCCCAACTACCAGTGGTTCATACTTTTGTTAAAGGATGGTTTACGCTTCGTTTCGCCAAGGCAGAGCACACCAACTGTGTACCTTCAGCGGTGGAATATAGAACAAGCACCGGTGCTCCTTCAGAGGTGGACACCACTTTTCGACCCAGAAAGAGAACAACTAGGAGTAAGCCCTCTCTGGGTCATATTACCTGGCCTGCCCCTTCAGTTTTGGTCAAAGGACATTTTTAAGCATATTGGGAACTCCTTGGGAACCTACTTGGAGTATGATAAATCCTACCTCTCGACTGGAAGGATGGTGTATGCAAGAATATTGGTACACATTGACACTAGCGATGGGCTTCAGGAATATATCACAATCCAATGGAGGAACTTCTCTGAGAGGCAAAATCTGGATTATGAAGGAATTCCTTTCAAATTTAGGAGATGCCACAAGGTGGGGCATCTCTACAAGGATTTCCCTCTCATTAAAAATAAGGAAAAGGGAGAAGCTGGAAGGACAATTCCCCCAAAGACAGATCAGGAACAAGGGGAGCAGCCCCACAACAAAGAAGATGGAAACAAAGGCAACCCACCTCATGCAGAAATGAATCTCTCGCAGGGGACCCCAAAGAAACATGGCAGGCCTCCGCTTCGGCCTCCCTCCCCTCCTCTCACCAGGGAAAGAGCAGTCGTTGGATCAGTGGTTTCTTCGGATATGATTTCAAACTCTCCTAATCCCTCTAAGTTAAATGCTTTCGATGGATTAATTGAATTTTCGGTTGCTTGTTTATTGAATAGAAGTGTGAACCCTCCCTCACAATCAACTCTAGCCATCTCCTCCCCCTCACCTGATCATACCTTCTCTATTGCCATTTCATCTCTCCCAATTCCCCCCTGACTTCACTCCTTTACCTGTTGCTGGCCCTTCTTCCCCTCAATATCAGACTCGATCCAAGGCCAAGCAGAAGTTAAAGACCCTGGATCATATCAGGCTCGATCTACATATTTCTCCACCTCCTCCCAAATTCCCACGAGGTCGACCCTCCTCCCTCTCAAAGGCTCAATGAAGGGTTGGAGGCGAGATCGCCTTGGGCAAGCAATCAACCATTCAAAGGGTACTTAGAGTATTGAATCCCTCATCTGACTTCCCCTCATGAAGATTGCCTCCTTCAATTGAAGAGGGTTGGCTAGACCTGAAAAAAAACTAGCCCTCCGCAGACTTTTTCTTACCTTTCCCGTAGATGCCATATTTCTCCAAGAAACGTTGGGACCTGCTGACACCATTACTCACCTTCTCGAGGCTATGCTCCCTAGATGGAGATTTGTAGGAATAAATGCAAATGGAAGATCCGGAGGACTAGCCCTGGGATACAACACCTGCTCCATAAAACTTTGTAACTGTTGGGGAGGTCTAGGGCATATAGGGGCGGACCTTTTTTCAATTGATTTGGGAGTGGAGGCGTAGGTCATAAATGTTTATGGGCCTTGCCAACATAGGTCTGCCTTCTAGGACCATCTCCTCGACTCAGAAGCTTTTCAGAAAGATCACCTAATCATGGGAGGGGACTTAAATTTCTCCACTGGACACTCTAAGTCATGGGGACATCATGCACAACTGGATCCTTTATCAGCCTTTTTTGAGAATCTTCTGGACACCCATAATTTGACACTTTTACATGTCATCATATTTTCAGGGAGAAAAATGCAGATGTCGACAGACTATCCAAAGAAGTTGCGCACAGGTCATCCGGCACTTGGATGATCCAAGAATAAAGAGAAGGAATTTTCTATCAATACTACACCGGCCCTTCATGGACATAGATGTTATAGCAAGCTCACAGCGAGCTTAAATCATGAATTTTTTTGCTTTCAATTACCGTCTGTAAATATCCATATGTTTATGCAGCAAGAACAATGGATGCTATATAACTACATCTTTTATGTTACTTTTATTTGGTAAAACAATATGATGAACGGATCAGACAAGGATGCCTCCTTGCGTGGATAAAAGGCATCAAATTTTTGGGTTTCTTTTTTTTGGAACTTATTTAGCTGGCAGGCACTGCCTCTTACAGCATATGCTTATGCATATACAACATGTAATTTTTATATATCAATGAAAATTACATTTTTTCCAAAGGAGGAAAAAAATTAAGTAATTTTTAATTTGATAGTATATTTTATATAAATTTTTATATTTATTTATTTAATCATATTGTAATGTTTTAATGAAAGTGGGCATATGAAACTTATTGGAAATTTGTGTTTGATCTTCTTTGAAAGATATCGTTTTCTCCAATAAAAGTAACTTCTTCTTTTAATTAGAATTATAAGCATGAAGATGTTGAATTTTTTGAAATCTTATTGACCCAAAATCATCATTTATTAAATCTGAACTAAAGCAAGCAATAAACTAGGATCTAAAGTAAATAAAATTCATCAGAAATTAAAATAATGATAATATGTTTTTGTTGTGATGATTGTTCTCTTAATATTTCAAATTTTATATTCACTCCATGATTCTCAAAAATTGTCAAAAATCATGACCAAGTCCAAACAATGTAATGCATATGTGTATATGGAGAGGTCTTGAAACTTTTTATACTAGATATAGAGTGATATATCAAAAATAAAATATAGGAGAAATTAAACATGATTTAACCATGATCCATTTACGTTTACTTGTTCCAAATTCCTTAACAATTGTTGCATTATCATAATGATTGTTCAAGAGTGCCTTGAAAAGAAAATGAAGATGCATACTAAATGATGTCGACTGAGATAATGAAATGGGTATCCAATAGTCGAACAAAGGAAACAACATAAATGAACCATAAATGATGAAATTTTCATTAGCCAAGGAGATTTCCAAGAAGAGTAAAAGGAGGCCTATGTGCACATACCATAAAGAATGTATATCCCCAAAGTCCCAAAGTCATCCCGAGGAATAAATACTTGGATTTGACAAAATTTATAATTAAAATACATCCAAGCTCTTGACCACCAAGATAACATGAAATATATACAAAGATAATGTGAGCATAGTGAAATATCATAATGAATTGATCAAAGACCTACGAGAATACTTAACCTGATATTCTGAGATTTCGAGGTTCCGAGAGAAGCAAAGCGATACGTAAGAGCTTCAATAAACAACACTTTTGAAATGGGAACAGTTCTCTGATAGATAAAATTCCGATAAATAAAGTCTTTATCATTTAAATGTTTTCGTTGGAATTTTTTTCGGAGGTTTAATTCATTTTCACTTCCACTATCGAAAGTTCCGATATATAGAAGTCTTTAATATTAAAGGAAAGCATCGAGAAGCAAGACTTCAGAATAAAATAATTTCGGAACTTTTCATAAATAAAACTTGTGAATTCCTTTTTAATGTATTATGTAGGAATATCAGTACATCAAACATCCAAAAATTGGAGATAAATAATTTCGTAATGTTTATAAAATAGCTCTGATGTAATATAGACTCAAGAATCTGATAAGCCAAAAAGTCCAAAATTTCAAGGAAAGATCTTAGAAAAATGCAAAGTAGAGGATCGGGATTATGAGATTCACCAATTAGAGGGTTTGAGTCATTTCATAAGAAAGGAATATTACTAAAGGGAAAACAATATGAATGAGTACGATGCAATGGTTCAACTCAACTCGACAATTCTAAGGTTCAGAATGGGAAGAGATAAAATCATGGATAGGATTAATGCTGCAAGATTTTGCAATTTCCTTTACTTCTGTGCCTTCTTTAGTTTAAAATGTGAGATGTTGTAGACCCATGAAAAATATGATCAAGGAATGGCTAAGCATTCAATTTCAATGATTATTAGCTCATCTTGTACATTTGTGAAGTAAGGAAATATGAACAGAAGCAATAATATTAAATACCCAAATTCTGATGAAAAAGAAAATACTTCCCTGAACATGTTGTATATTAATCACTCACTTAATTTCTAAAGCTAATCCAAGTTAAACTAGCTTGTCTGGCATGACTTGGGATGAACCTTACTTGAAAACCAGGTAACTGGCGGGTAGAGTTCCCAATAAAGTTTGTAAATTTTTATGAGTTCTTCAAATCATGTATCTTTCAAGTCATTATGTTTATACTCAAGTTGGTTGATGTGGGATTCCTTAAGGCCCATCTGCCAACAAGCCTTGTCCCATCGACATCAACACATTATCGGGATCAAGGTTAGGGTTAGATAAGGTAACTAGGAGCTTGCATGCCTTAGTCGCAGGTGTCCTTATCATCTACTAAGGACATACATCAATGTTTCATGGTGAATGAATTCTGCAGTCCATTGGACTTTGACAAATCCATTCATGGCTAGTAGAATGTATATAGTGCCATGATTCCCCTTGACATCAAAGGTGGGATATCTCACTTCGGTTAACGACCACCTCAATGGTCAGTATTCCATTGATTCTTGCTTGTGTTTGACATATACACCCTTTATTCACATATGAAAGATTCACATGGGAGTGTAGCGGTTGATGATTATATGGTTTTGTGATCTTGACAACATAGATTTGCAACAGTTTGGATCCTTGTATCAATATTTCCATTTTCATTTGCAGCAGTATATTCATTTCAGTAAAGGCTTCCATATAGGAGCCTAGCCATTCATTTGCAGAAACATTCACATTTCCTCAATTGTTTGGGGAAATAAAACTCCTCAGGCATGGGGGAGAAGGATACCTTCAGTTCATCCTTTAGCCTTCTTTAGCAGATCAGATTAGTATTCAAATTAACTCCATCTATTCCATCCTCTACTTCATCTTGCAGCACCGAGCACATCAATGACAAAGGTAAAACTTGAGGTAAATTTGGTTTAATCTTCTCTAATTCATTAGAGGGTTCAGGAAAATTAATGATTCGCCACTTCTCATTCCATGCATTTCATCTTGCATAAATCATTATCCTTCTCTCTTCCCTCCATTCATTACTCATAATAAAAAGATTTATACTCTGGTTACAAGACCATGTTAAAACAAAAATCCTTATGGTGTAAAGGTAGTCTCTATCATGTCTTCTCCTTCCATGATAAAATGAATTCTATTTGGAGGATGAAATCATTATTGCCATGAAATGATAAAAGAAACCACCTATAAGCATTGCCCTTGCGATGACAAGTATGCAAGAACCTATTCACATACCTACTATTTCCATCACGTCCTCATTTCATTCTTCATCTCTTCCTCATCCATCCCTTTCTTGTCCTCAATTTGTATTGCTCTATAAATTAGTATGATATGTTAAATGTGAAGAGTGTTTCTCCACAAGAACCAACACCTCCAAATGTTCAAGCAGTGTTGCTCCACAAAAACCAACACCTCAAAATATTAAAGCAATGTTGTCCCACAAAGAACCAACTTCTACAAAATGTTAAGAATATCTTAATGAGCATGGGATTTATTTGCATGAGTACATGCAAAACCTCGGGCATGGGGGGATCTTGGGCCTCGAATATGCCCATTTTTCCACCGTACAAATACCATTATTCATACCCTAAATTCCTATATGTTTACACTCATTTCATACCATAATTCCTCAACTTGCTACCAAATCACATCTTACACCTTGTGGTTGATTATTATTAGTTTCTTATATTTTCTATGATTAGAGATGAATTTTCTATGATTTACTAACGACGGTTTTTTCTTACTTCATTTTTTGCAGGGTTCCATCCGAAAATTTTCATGAGTTAATTAAACTAAGTTGCTACAAGTTAAAATCTCAATTTGTGATCAAATGAGAAATAATCTCAAATTATGAAACGTGGATCTTGTTCAAAATACCCTCATTCATATAACCCAGAATCAGTGCCATAATTCTCTACGTAAGTACAAAATCACTGAACGATTTGGGTTTGGTTGTGAACGGTTCTGGGTCCACATGGAGGAAAACGAATTTGATGAGTTTTCTTTGTGTCAAAAATGCAATTAGTTCCTCCATCTATTCCATGATTAGGATGAACCCAACCATCATCCATTTGAAGACTTTCTAGAAGATTGCATATTATTATTTTTTTGTTGTATTTGAGTTTTTGGTTGTTCTTTGTTTCCATTAGCTGCACCTTATAAAAGTTGATGCTCTACATGTAGTTTGGGGGGATGGGAGTAGAAATCATAAGGATTGTATGTAATATTGTTTACACTATATACAATGGAAGCTTTGATGTAGTTTGCTTAAATGCATGATTGTTGAACCATAACAGAAAATTTTGATTCTACACTCAATCTGTTGTAAGTATTAATGTGATTTTGATTTTTAAAAGAGTGTTGCATTAATTTAAACTTGTTTCGGGAGTGGCAAGGGCCCACCACTGCATGGAAGCAAGTTTTGTAAAACATCATCTCCAACTCGTTGCAAGCTAATGAATGGTGTTGATCAATGATTTTATTTCATGAATAATCCATTTGTTACAAGTTTACGATTTGAATACTTAAAGGTGCTTCTTAATTGGATAAACAAGAGATCGATAACTCTATTTCTTTTAAATATGATTGAAATGGATTATGAACCTTACTGATTTAATGCAATTTCCTGTAACATTGTGTCTTGGCAATCAAGTATTTGAAAGCAATGCAACAAGACCATTAAATCATTGTCTGGAGTTGTAGTTTAGTTTTGAAATTCACTATAATTGTAATTAGTTATTGATAAAACCATTAGTCAATGCATTTATGTTTGAATGATTTCTTGAGTTTGATTAAAGTAATCTAAGGATAAGATAATTTATTATTTTGTAGTTTCTTAGATTTGAAGCATGTTAATTTAATCTTTATTATTTAAATTCTTATTGCAGAGTGATGTTAGGAATATTGAAAGGTTAAAGTTTGAATGCTCATTGATTTGTGTGATCCCCGGAATTACATTAATTGCAATTTTGTTTTGAATTATTGCCTTAGTTTAACATTGTTTGAGTGAAAGTGAATTCTCTTGGGTTAAGATTTAGCATAAGTTTGATGCCTTTTTGAGTTAGTCTTGATTGATTTAAGGTTCTTGCACTTAGATTAAGTAGATATTATTGTTGGATTGAGTTTGCCATTATTTAAAGCAAGATTAGATTATTGAAATAATAAGAGTGTTTCATCTTGAATTGTAGATTTTGATTGAAGTTGCCTTGAGTATTAAATCAGAGTAACGAAGGTATCATAGGGTTCTATTGGATTAAGATGTAGCATAAGTTTGATGCCTTTTTGAGTTAGCCTCAGTTGATTTAAGGTTCTTGCACTTAGATTAAGTAGATCTTATTGTTGGATTGAGTTTGCCATTATTTAAAGTGAGATTAGAGTATTCAAATAATAAGAGTGTTTCATTTTGAACTATAGATTTCAATTGAATTTGTTTTGAGTATTAAATCATAGTAACTAAGCTGTGATAGGTAAGTCTTAGGTCATAATTAGAAATAAACTCATTTGAACAATGATTATAAATTACGTACTTAGATAGTAAACTGATTTCGTATTCTAGTTTAGGTTAGATGTTGTGATCCTGCATTACCCGTGCTTGTGCCTCTAAGTGTTATGACCCCTCATTGATAATTTAATGTTGGAATTATTACACATATAATTTCCCCAACAATTGCCCCGAGAGTCGTTTTCGAGTCCACTATGGTTATAGATGTTTTAACGTGATGTAATCATTTAATGGTGAAAATAAAATAAAATTAAAATTAAAATAAAGCAATGTTAAAATAACAAATATATGTTTTTTTATTTTTATTCATTTTGTTTGGTAGTTAAGGTAAGCTTGACTTGGTCTAGTTACCAATCGTTTTTGAGCTCCAGATTTATGATAACCCATAGTATTGACTCATGGCATTCATGTGGAATATAGTATATTTAAAGAGGGAAATTAAACCATCCTAGATCCATCTTAATTTGGGATCTACCAAGTCCCTTTGTATCTCAAGAGAATTGATTCATTGACTTGATTGAGCTACCGATAGTTTTTGAGCTCCATATTTAAGATAACCCATTGTATTGACCCATAATATTCTTGTGGAATATAGTATATTTAAAGAGGGAAATTAAACCATCCTAAATCCATCTTAATTAGGGGTCTAAGTTTTTGAGCTCCATATTTAAGATAACCCATTGTATTGACCCATAGTATTCATATGGAATATAGTATATTTAAAGAGGGAAAATAAACCATCCTAAATCCATCTTAATTAAGGGTCTACCAAGTTCGTACAGGGATTAAATCAAAACAATTGATTCCTCTAAATACTTGAATAAATCTAAAATTAAATTAAATTTAACTTAATTTAAAATTAAAATAAATAGAAACATAACAATATAATTAAATAAACATTTAAAATTAAAATAAAATTAAATAATAAAAACATTATAAATGATTAAATAAATAATATAAAAATTTAAATAAAATTATACTCTCAAAAAAAATTACTTAAATAAAGTTATAAAGCTATTTTTAGTTTTATAATTATTTAAAAATTTAAAGTAAAACTTTTTAACTTCTCACAAAACTAATTAAAATAATTAATATATATATATAAATGAAAATAATTAGCCTAGACATTTAAACTCCCACTTTAAAAACTTATTTACTCTCACAAAACTAATTAAAAGATAGTATATATATATTATAATAATATATATATATATATATATATAATTATATATATATAATTATATATTATATTTAGCCATCAAGAATTGAAATTCGACTTTCAAAATTACTATACTTTTAAATTACTATTTTTCCACTTTCCGCCTAATTTTAAAAATCTTTTCTTTGATTTTTTATATACTAATGGAGTCTATTATTTCATCTCTAATGCCGATTAAGTACATTGCAAAGTTGACATGATACTGATGAAGTGTTGAATTAATGCGAATTTTAAGTAA
>APFE031595806.1:171149-185602 GCA_000404065.3 Pinus taeda | reverse complement strand
TTTCTGGAGAATATAAATATATAAAAAAACAATAATAATGAAATTAGGCTTTCATACAAAGCTATTTTGACTTATAATTCACCTATATTATGATAATTTGGGTTTAAGTTCCACATTTTTCAAATAATGAGAAAACTTATCAATAAAGGTTTTCTTTTGAGATGTTTTCCACTTTTAAATTACAATTTGCACAATTTTGAAAAATAATTATGATGATATAATATATATTTATACTTTTAATAAATTAGAAATTAAAAAATGTTCCAAATTTTACAGATGAAACAGTTAAAAAAATAAATTAAATACTTTACCAAGTAATAAAGTTATTAACCCTGAACCTGGTCTTCACTAAATTTTATCATAGTGAATCAATTACATTACATAATTTATTAATTCCTTTCTACGACTAAGTTTTCATATTAATATAAATATAAAATTGTTTGGACACTTCTGAAAATTTGCCTTTCCATAACATGGGAGAAATAATTTAAAATTCATCCAAAAATCACATAGACACAATTTGGTGTAGCCACTACCGTTTAACCCCAAACTCTGAGTCGATGTAGATCCAGGCTGCTAAGAAGCTCTCGATTGATGAGTTTGTGCTTCCTGGACAAATAATTTGGTGGGATGAATGTTGTCTACCCAATCTTTAGAGCCAGAATGAAGACAATGTCTACAAGTAGGGCAAGAAGAGTGAGAATGGAGCCATTTGTCTACACATGCCATGTGGAAGCCATGGTTGTAGCTCAGCAACAATCTCACATCTTCTCCTTCCACGAATTCTGTCAAGCAGATAACACACACTACTGCAAGTTGTGGCATAATAAATTTTCCCTAAATTAGACAAGTGAGCGCTTTTATGGATTTGTCGCCCATGCATGTATTAGTCTGTCTGTTGTCCATATGATCATGCAATGACCTCCAAATGTTGTCCCATGGAAGGACTGAAGCCAGCCCCGCCAGAGATATGGCGCCGCAGAACAACGCAAGATAAACTAGATCCTTGTTCGAATGTTTAGAAAATTCATGGTGATATAATAACTAGATCTGATCTCTTAAGACGCAGTTATAGACAACATTTTTCAATTTTCATGCTCTACTCTGAGGATTTATTATCTGATCATGAATGAACCACCTTCACATGGCAACAAATATCTAGTCGTGCTTGAAGAAAGCCATCTGCTCAACCTCCTCCCACCCTTCTTCATTCAACCTCGTCTGTGATTTGTTCTCCACGCGATAGTAATTGAATTCGATGACCACTGAATCCTCGGCTTGCCCGAGATACGTGGTGGAGCCCTTGAGGAAGGGTATCAGAAAATCATTGTAAACTTCCACTTCGTAGAAACTCTAGGGCACCATGTCCTGCAACTTCTTCACGTCTGAGATGAAGGGCTTCATTTTCGAGCCTGAAAATAATTGCTTTCTCATATAAGAACAAACTTTTGGACCTGGAATCCCAATAACAGGCGCTCAGAATATCGGAGGATGACGATCTCTGGCACGATGGGGATGTCTTCATGCAGTTCTGAAACCCCACAATAAGGTATCCCATGAACATGAATTCATTGTTCTTCAATCCATGGGCCAATCCATGGGCCAAAGCGAGCTTGGAAGACATGATGCCTCTGGCCAACGTGCATTTTCCTTTCGCACTCCTTGTTGCTTCCAGAGTACTTTCTGTAAATCAGATAACATATCATGACAGTCCAGCCAAAGATTGAGAACGACAGGGAGGTAAACTGGTGCTCATCCAACCCGCTCGACCTACTTTACAGCCTTGAGAAACCTGGAAATATGCCTGACAAGGCACTGAATACCGGCCTTTGAGCTCTAGTAAACAAATTTTCGCCCCATGAGTTGATTTCCCTATTACTGTGAAACGTGAAAATTTGACTTTGAGAGCATTTTCTTGGACGTGGGAGTTAGATTGAAAATTTGAATTTGAGAGCATCGCAATCGCATTAATGCACATCGCCTAGCTGCAGTTGGACGAATAAATATTCATTTGGGGCATGTCTTGTCCGCCAGTTCGGTTCACATGCGGGGCTACCAGGAAATAGGAGAGAGTCATGAAGGTGTTCCGGAAAATGTATGACTATCATATGGACTGTCAAATCAGGCTATGCAATATGTATGTGCTTATGTATGTGAACCAGTCACCATAGAGGCATTAAATGCCCTATGGCAAGCTGGTTAGCTCTTGCCAAGACTCAACCGCTATTAACGAATCACAATTTAAATAAATAAAATTAAAATATATGGAAAAATTTAATTAATTTTATTTATAATGTTAAATTTATAATTTTTTGTTTAGTTTTTGGTTAATAAGTGAATTAATTCATAGTTTGACAATGAATGGATTGCGAGGAGGATATAATTATTCTTAGAGAAAATTAAATAAATAATGATTTATCTAATTATTCTTATGAGTGTTTTTTATTTAAATCAGAAAATAATTTAATAAAAATGGTTTACTAAATTATTTCCCATGTTGAAAATGATTTGACCATGGTAAAATTATTTTTACATGGTGGATTTTGATCCGCCTAGTTAGAAATAGCTAGGTGATCATTTTTTTATGATAATAGATTGCCCTCCAACATATGAGTGTTAGGAGAAAATCATATGACTGAAATACATTGTAGGTTACACTTCTATGAGACATCAAAGGGGATTCAAAGAGATAGAGAGAGAGATAACTGAAGCAATGTAAGGATAGACAAAAATGGAGGGGGTGAGGCCTACTAAACTAATATAAATCTCCTTTTATGCGGGATTACATGATCTCAAATGAGACAGGGGAGGCATACTCATACCCACTAAGATAAATCCATACAAATAATAATGATGAGCCTAGCAATGTGATACTAAGCTATAAAGTACATGATACATGATAGACTGGAATCAATGGACCATAAAATAATACAATGGATCCCATATACATAATGAGCCTAGAAAAACATAGGCCATGACTGAATATAATAACATCTGAGTACATGAGACCTGATGCCCCTCAAGCTGACATGGTGAGGGGGGGATCACATCCAAAGAATCCATGTTGAATGGGAAAGGACTCTGAAGATCTGAGTGGATCATCTGAAGGAGACATGCGTGTTGTGGGTGTTGCAAGCGGCGGAAACGAACCCATCACATCTGTGGAACTGCATCTGAGGTTGGATCGACATCTGTGGTCATCTGGGCATGTGGGGGGCTACCTAAAGGGCCACCCCCTCATGAGGTTCGGAACATCTCACACACACCCAGGAATCACTGGGACAATCGTCTGGATCACCAAATTTTCAAGTCTACGAATCTCAATCATGTGATAAGGAGTTGGTGTCGAGCACGTGAGAAACAACCAATTCAAAGGGAAATGATGGTTCCCTTTGTTTAATCTGAGGCACTGAAGAAAGATGGAAGTTTGAATGAAGGTACACTACCCTCTAGACCACTCTTCTAGAATAAATGTGCTGAGGTCGATTGAAGAGGGCCCGCCGGAGTTAAGGCAAGGAGAAATCCTTAACCAAGGCATGAGGAACCATAGTAAAATGAATGATGGACTGACACCAAGGGTGATGATGAAAGGAAACAATATGGGTGGCTGATGGATGACTTCCCTTGTTATAGCATAGTATGTATGGTTGACCTTGCAGCAACTGACTCGATTCCAAAGGGGATGGTTAATGATCAAATGGGGGTTTGGCAAAGACGGGGAAGTAGAGCCGGAGGCCAAATACGAATAAAATGGGATGGATGCGACACAACGATGTATGGAACACTGTAACTAGACTCAAGGGGGATTGGAACAAAATCCATAGATACAAGGGTGACTCATCTCGGATGCTTTAAACAAGGGTGACTCGATGATGCTTCCACATAGGGAAGGCCTAGAAGGGACCATGAAAACATGAGTAAATTATGGTTACTCATGACTAAAATCGACACGTGAGTCAACTAGTGCAAAGGTAAAGTGGTACCAGAGTATGGATGGCTCAAATGAATAAATTCAGTTTTAATAGGTGGCAAAGTGAGACCTCATGAAAAAAATGGCTTCCCGGTGGAGTATCAAATTACAAAAACCAAAAAGAGACCCATTATAGAACTTATGGGAGATTTCCAACGACGTTGACAGTTCGTCAAACGATTCTATGGTTTGGTCACAATGGGCGATGGAAGAAACTAGTTTTTTTCCTATAAATGTGTTTTTTTCCCCCAAATCCAATGCATTTGCATAGTGAGTTGTGGAGAATTTGGAGAGGAGGAGAAGGCCCTAAATCTTGTGAAGATCGTATCTGACAAACCTAGCATTGGAATCAAGATATGCAAGTTGGAGGTAGGTGGCCTAACTTGTCTAAAATGGCCTTAATGCTTTTTGGAAGAGTGGTTCCTTGTGAATAACCAAGGGAAGAAAGGGATACATGAATGAACTACTAGAGAAGGTTTAGGATCATCCCTACCCACCAAGTCAAACATGGGGACTATATGGTAAATGTGACATCACAAAGAGTAGAATGTTTCAATGTATGGTATGAATAATCTACAATATGTGATGTGTATATGCCTCGTCGGAGAGGCCGGTAGGACAAACTATCAAAGGAATGAGAGGATAATCAACCACGCCTATATTATTGGGGTCTAGGTCGAGACTTGGTGTAATCAAGTGAGAAGGTGGTTAGGATTCTTCATGCCCCCAAGCATAGGATACTGCCCCCAAGCATATATGGTGGAGGGGAACTGATCGGGTATGCAAAGGTGGGAATGATGCCCCCAACAGGAGAAGTATGAGCAGTTGCACTGTGTTCCAAGTGCTCAAATAAGGGATTCAAGCAGTCGGCCTGCATCGCGTGAGATCCTCCAAAGGATGTTGAGTAGGTGTAGGGGCATATGTTCCCCCACCCAGTTTTGCATGGATAGATGGAGTATGTTATGGGCATACTAGATGTATTTAGAGTTGTAGACTCCAAACACATTTTGATGATGTGGTTTGCCATTTGTTTTTGTTATGGGTGTCTTATTGTGAGAAGAGTGGATAGATATAGTTAGAGAAAGGAAATGGTGGATTACCAATCTATTTTGGAACTGTATATATGAATCAAATGGACTGAATTTTTGGGTTTGTATACACGGTGTCACTATACCAAAGAGTGGCTTCGGATATAAGGAACTAATACTCACCTAGAAAACATGGTCGTTGAACAACAACAATGTCTAAGGGACTGGGTTGTTGATATAAGATGAAGGGATGATTAAGTGGATCATCCCCAGGGTGATCTAGAGTGATATGAGACACTAGAAATTATTCGACATGGGGAAGAATAGTGGCACTAGAATCAACACTACCATATGCACTAGGAGGGTTGGGGAGAATTGCTTCTACTGGACTCTCAAAAGTGGATGCCCCCTTACCCAAAAATTGTGTGGCAATGTAATGGCCACAAAGTGGATGTGGTTCAAATTCATGGGTTCGAAGTAAGGGGTGATTGAACCAACCGACCTCACCATGGGTGAAATATTTGGACTCCACAACATATTGGTCATGGGTTTGTTACGCAAGGAAGTACGCGCAATGGTTCATATCATCCCAATAATAATCAGGGGTGGTCATGAATTTCGTGATGTCTTCATCAAAATGGAAATGGGGGGACTGGAGGAAGAGAGACCACATGATAAAGAAAAGATACCTAAGGCATCTTCATGAGAGACAAGGTTAACATACGCATCGTCAAGTATGGAAGACATATGACAAGTAAATGGAATATATATTTATGATGAGATCGGGGTGTCTATTGAAGAAAGTTCAACATAATCACAATAGGAGACATCAAGGGAGTTACAATGCATCAATCTCATGGATGATGACAGGTACATAATGGTAGTGGTACTATCTGTCATCTCGGCGTCATGGGGGAGGATCACAATGGGTGTTCAAGAGACCTCATGTTCTGATGTAGGAGTGGGACCAAAATCCACAAGTATAGGAGAGGTGGACTCACTACGAGCATCATCTAATTCGCGACGCACTTGAATTGTATCATGAAAATATTCAAGATCGGGACAGTGATGAGAATAATGGCGATAATTATCACATAAAGCATAGGGGTGATTCGTGTGTAATGGTATGTTCTTCTTAGATGACTCAGGTAAGGTGACATAGACCTTAGGAATGTTAGAATCAGGGAAGGTATCAAAGACCACATTCTTGACATGAGGGAGTTCAGGATAATTATTGGTGGCATGACTAACAACATCACACAAAGTACATGGAGGAATAGGATTTGGCAACTTAGGAGGAGTTGGCGTTGTTGGGGGTGCCTTGTCTTTGGTTCCTTTTTTCTAGGCTTTTCCCCCCTCCCTAGATGCTTTCACAATACGAGTAGGTTCCTGTTGAGGTTGTTGTGGAATTGAAGAAAAGGTAGGGGTAGGGACATCATGTTGGACAGGGGTCAAAGCATTGTAAGTTTTGAGCTGATTTGTTGGAGTGTTTGTGGGAGGATCGATGTACCATACTAGGATCCCTAAAGTAATGTTAGGCAAACTCAATGTGTCCATGACAAGTGTATAATAAACTCTAGTGGGGGGAATAAAAAAGGTATCTAACCAAAAGGATAATGGCCAGGAGTAACTACTCCAAGATGGTTAAGACCTGTGGGAATGGTTCTAGGCAGAAACAGGTTAGGAGAGACATTAGCAAAAGTAAATGATCCCTGAGGAGTAGCACTGGAGGGTTGGGTTGAGTTAGGAACAGCAGGTTGCAGAGGCATTATCTGTTATGAATGCATACAAGACCATTTGTGGGTGGCTCGTGATGCTTGAAGAATGTAAACACTGGATGATCTAGGCTCATAAGGGATAGGTGGTGGACCATAAGAAGCACCAAGAATAGTGGAATTTTTGTAGACTCCAAGAGAGACATTGGTGAGGGACGAGACAACCTTATTTTCAGTCATGGAAGATATGTTGGACTGAGCTGAATTCTGGGCTTTAGGAACATATTATGTCAACTAATCAACAATGATGATCTTTCCATTGTGGGGAAAGCACATCTTATGGTGAACCACAGATGTGACAACTAACATAGCATAGGTATAAATATGACCTAAAAGGATATTATAGTTTAAGGGAGCATCAATGACTTCAATGTCAATAGATATAGTCTTTCCAGCAACTGTGATTGGGAAATTTCAATATAATCCAAAGGGATGTGAAGGATGACCATCCCAGGAATGAAGAGTAATGGTGGACGGGGATAGGTCATGGAAACAAAGTTGCTTCCAAACATTGGTATCCGTCACACATGTGGAGGCATCTTCATCTATGATACACCATTGAACAATGGAATTTCTAATGGAGACTGGTATTTGAAATGCAATAGATGAAGGTAGGGGAGGATTTTCTGATTTTCATCATGAAAGACAATCATATCATCATAATGGGAATCCATGGCACCCAAAGCATAGAGTATATATTTCCATTGGGATGGGCACATCTGGAGGACTTCGAGCATTGACATGGTAGTGGGAGACTGCGGTAAGTCATCTACTATGTTATAGGTATGGGAAGCTTTAGCAAAAGCACTATTTCAAAGTAATGGACCTTTGGGGATCTTGGGAATAACATCTACCTTAGGGTGAGGTATCTGTAAGGTACCATTGGATGAGGATAGAGGCTTGGTGGAAACTTGGGGGTGGGACTCAATCGCAGACTTATCCGATGGCTTTTCGTTTTGGTGCGATTGATTCTGAAGGTTGACTTTCTCGGTATTAACCTCATCAGAATTCATTATAAGAATTTGATAATCATGGTAACCAGATGGTGGAGTTGGCTGACCTGACTCACCTAGTGTAGGTTGGGTAGCTATATATCCTTAGTGAGGGAAAGGATTCGTAAGAACTTTCACTTGAGACGAAGTAGGAGGTGGAGGAGGATCGGTGGGCTGTGATCCTCGAGAAGTAGCTGCTTGAGCTTCCCAAACTTGACACATGTGAGGTAAAAGCGAACATTCATGAGTATAATGACCATATATGCCACAGAAAGTAGAAGGTTTGTTCGTACAGAGAGACTCTTTTTTCTTGGGTTCACTGCCCTGTTGTTGGGTTGTGGGATTAGGTTGAGCACCCTAAGGTGCATTGGGTGGAGGACCCTAGTTGATTTGGTTAACTTGAGATTGTTGGTTCTAGTTACCCTTCTCCTTTTTCCTTTTCTTAGGGTTAGGGGGATTGGGTTCCCTCTGTTGAGAATATACTTGACCTTATGGAGGAGGTTTTTGTTGTGGTACAGGGAAAGGAAGCATGGGGAGTTGGGGTGTTGGTGCCAAAGGGGCTGGAGTGATAGGCAGTGCATATGGATAATAAGAAGAAGGGGAAACATTGAGATAAATAGGCAATACAAAAACTGGCCCTGGCATCTGTTGATGCAGATGGGGATATGCATATGGCATGTTGGGACCTGGATAAGAGTTTCCATGTGGAGGATTTGGGGGATGGATAAATGTAATAGGAATTGGTCCCTCCCCGAGGCGGACTATAACTCGTTGGAGGTGGAGCATATGGTTGAGGGTGTGAAATGATTCTAATTAATCCATCTGTGGCATGAGATGCCCTCGATGCATTAGCAGCACCAGGCCGAGGCATATCGGGGATGACAGTATAAACATAACCTAACTGGTCGTAGATTAGATCAAATTTTAAGGCTACTTGGAGCACATCTTCCTTAGACTCGGGGAATTGTAAAGCGAAATATTTTGAAATGGGGGTCAAAATCAATATAAGGAACCAATCCATATAGACACGATCTTCGAATTCAGGATCTCTATTGATTCTCCTCCTTCTACACCATTCTTGAACATGGTCGAAAAGGAGGAGCCAAAAGTTTGACGAAAATAAGTTAATAGTTCGATACCAGTGTCATAACGAAGAGGTAACTGGAAATAGGAAATAAAATCTTTGGCAAGAGTCGCAAAAGTGGAATGAATGACTTTGGGTTGATCAGCATACCACTTAGCAGCAACTCCAGTGAACGTGTGTTGGAACAAATGAAGACGAATGGAGTCTTCAGTAATGGAATTGGATGAACACCCCATGTGGAATGAGTGGACATGATTAGTGGGATATTCTCCAAGATTACCTTCAAATTATGGGATTTCTGAAGAGAGTTTAGTAGGCATAGCTGGTGAAGTGGGATCATGGAGAAGGGGATCATTGATCAGCTGGCTGAAATCTGGGAGACTTAAACCATCCATAAAAGGAATAAAGAGAGTAGGAGTGACCACACCAGTGGGGGTTCCGCTAGTGGGGATACCCTGGTTGGTACATGTTTTACTGCACCCACGTTCGTGCCTGACATGGTGGCGATACATGGTTGAGAAGATGTAGAATCAAAGGAGGAACTGGAAGAATCATTAGAGTCAAAGTAAAAATGATGACTTGATGAAGGACTGGGAGGATGAACTCTAACTTCACGGGGAGGAGTAATATTTCCTAATGAGAACTGTGGTTGAAGACCTCGAAGTCTCCATGAAAAACACCTAGGGGGCGCAATTATGTCAAGACAATAATGGTCTAGGGACTAAAGGGTGATGAGAGGAATAAAAGAGAAACAAACAACAATAAAACACCTAGTGTAGTGGTGCCAAGTGTAAACTAATTATATTAATGATGTTACTCTAATACAAGAAAATGTGTCCTATCAAAGAAAAATACATCTAGCCTATAGGTGATATAAATCCTCAAACACTCCTAGATTTATTATTTCAGATGGCCTTCCAAAGAACTTCTTACTTAACGGAGTCTCATCCCTGCAAGCAGAGTTGTCCAAAGAAAGGTAGGGTAGAGGACCAACTACTTCCCACAACCAGTCCTATAGAGTGGTTTCCTAAGATTGGTCACTACAGTTACCTTTGTCCCAAGGGCGTGGTCAAGTCTTGATCTTCTTAGTAGTCATCCAATGCATGGGATTCCCTGCCATGGGTTGGGTAGCCCCAAGGAGAACCGCTTGCATAATAACCTAGCCTAACCCCCTTCGAATCAGGTTTCTGACGAACTCCGGCTTTGGACCGTCGGACGGTGGAGGATTTTAATCTCCCTAATCCAACTTATATGTCTCATTGAAAGCAATTGATGGGTGTTATTGGAAGCTTATCTCATCGATCCTACACCTACACTACAAATATTGTTTGGCCATGGTGCCCAAGTGGGATTAATCTATGTGTGTTGATTTATTAAGGTCTAATGTTTCAAGTTTTGGCTTGGTGTTGTTAACCAAGCTCGTGTTCGCTTAAGGTGTGACTATGTGAAAATAATGTGTCAAGTGGATGAGTTAATTGAGCATGTTTTATGATGTCATGTGTTGTTGAAAATAAAGTGTTGAAATATTGTAAACAAATTTGAAAATGACAGAACATAAATAGCCAATCAAACACACAAAACCCCACCCACAAGAGCTACCAAGTAGCGAAGCAAGAGAAGGAAAACAAGCTACTCAAATACACATAAAAGAGCCTAAAATATCTAATTTCAAGGGACTGAGATCGAGAGGCACTAATATGTTGTAAATGGTGTAGACAAACAGCAAAAATCAGAGGTGAAAATTGTTGCAAAGGATAGGAGTGAAGCTCTAAAACCTAGGATGCTCAAGGAGATCCTAACAGGAAAAAAGGAAAAACCAAACTCTAAAGGGAGAAAAAGGTAAAATAAATATATCCAAAAGTGTTGAAAAGTAATGGATCAAACTCCAAAAATCAGTTGCTTAAAATGTTGAAACCCTAGACTCCTCATTCAATAAATCTCTTCCTAACAATGTGGAGGTGTACTCTAAACCTTAGGGGGGGCTTTTCCTTTCTCAAAGAGAATTAAGTGTATCTAGGCCTAGGGAAGACTAAAAATAGAGGTGAAATACCCTACCTGATCTACAGAGAACACTCTCGGAATTCTAGAAAAAACACAAAACAAAACAAAAACAAAAAACAAAAAAAACAAAAACAAAAAACAAAACAAAAACAAAAATAAAAAAACAAAACAAAACAAAACAAAACAAAAACAAAACAAAACAAACAAAAACAAAACAAACAAACAAACAAAAAATCAAATAAAAAAACAAACACAAAAAAAGCAAACAAACAAACAAAAACAAAACAAAACAAAAAACTGGAAAAATACCAAAACACAAGTACTAACTTGGAACACTGGAAAACACAGTTTTTGGGCCAAATAGTGTGCTCTGGAACCCATATCTTTGGTTGAAAAGTGTATTTTTCTCCCGAGACTCTCGATTGGCAGATCTGCCACAAATGTTTTTCGTCTCTTGCTCAATTGGTACCTGTGACCTGCAAAAAGAACCAGAAACTCACTAGAATCTAAAAATTTGACAAAAAAGCAAATAATATTATAAATAGAAATTGAGAGGCTAAAAATAGTTGTATAAAACCCTAAAATTTTGAAACTTCAGTCACCCAAGAACATTGTTATTACACTAGTCGAGTCACCATTTGTTGACAACAAATGTAACTAAAAACCCAGTGGAGTTGCCATTTGTTAGTGTGAAATTCCTTGGAAGGTATACCAAAAACACTTCACTTAATTCACTAAGTGACAAGTGACCCTAACAACAATTTGATGGTTTCTTACAATTAAGATTTACAATAATGGAAAAACCTGTAACAAAAACATATACGATCCAAAATAGAAAGCAACAATAAAGATATCCAATGCAATAACCCAAATGGAAAGACTTTAATTGAATAAATTCTTTATTGATAACACCTGGTAAAGGAGATCTACAAAAATGGTTTGTAAACCCCCCTCTGTGGGATGGGTCCTTTGATGTCCTTGATGCTTTAGTAATCGATCTTCTCTCTCAATATGTGAAAAACCCAAGCTATTTGAAGAACTCAAATGGGAGTTCAAAAGAAAAGTCATGATAATGGTGATGATGATAATGATCATAGAGAAAAACAAATGGAAAACCCTCCTATTTATAACAAAGTATTGAGTTAATCTTGAAAATGGAGAATAATAAAGTAATATTTACCAAATCAAGATCTAACCACTAGGAATACTTTATTATATTTATTGGAGAGGAAAAGATATTTAAAATGGTTAAATATATTTATTTATAAATAATTAACCAATAAATTAATTTATAATTATTTCGCGAGGATTGAGAATGGTGTGAAATTGAAATAATTATTAAATAGTGATTTAACAATTATTCGAATAATGGAAATAAGGAATAATAAATAAATAGTGATTTATTTAATTATTCCTAGGGGATTTACTCAAATGTGACAAGGAATAATTATTTAAACAATGATTTAATAATTACTCCTAGAGAAAATTAAATGAATAATGATTTATCTAATTATTCTCATGGGATTTTTTATTTGAATCAGAAAATAATTTAATAAAAACTGGTTTATTAAAATTTTTCCAATGGTGAAAGTGATTTTACTATGGTAAAATTAATCCTACATGGTGTATTTCGATCCACCTTGTTAGAAATGGCTAGGTGATCATTTTTTGGTGATAACACATTGGATAATTATATTTATTTACATCCATCATGATGCTTTCATAGTGGAAAAAGTGGAGGAAACAATTCACAGGACCATTTTTACTAGTAGAATCAAGTTTGGCAAACTGAGGTCTGAAACATTCTAGGAGTATATTGAGGCATCAAATGGAATTTTTTGGAGGTAATTAAGTTTTTATTTAGTTTAGAACCTTTGTTTTTCAATTCTACACATATAGACCTTTCTAGTGGCATAAGAATCATCTCAATTGGAATTTGTATGCAAAAGTTATGCCACTTGGAAGTTGACCTTCCTCTTTTGTCCAGAATAATTTGAGAGTATGCCATGTTATCCCCCATTATTTATGAAAAGTAGGATAGCCAAGTTATCATGATGAATAATACTCTAGAATATTCCATATTTTAACTTTGGTTAAGAGTTGAGGGAATCAAACCTAACCATTAGTAGGCTATCAGGTTGTGTTATAACCGAGCCACTAAAAGGAAAAGGGGCTCCATTCTTTTCGAGTGCATTTGTTCCATAGACAAGAAAAGTAGCCAAGAGGGATAGGAATGGAGCACATACAGAGGATTTCTACTCTGTAGTAGCCCACAAGTCATGTGCCTTACTTTTTTTACTCACAACCATTTTTTATTCAAAGAAAGAGAGTAGAGAAGCCTCACCTTCCAATTGAGTTTTCTCCTGAAAGAGTTTCCCAAGTTATATCTCATGTCAAATCATGGTTTACGAGTTTATATTCAGTAGTTCTATATTTTATACATAATTATAATTTTCATTCATATTCAATAAATAGTAATTTGTAGATCTAGAATCCTAAAGAGAAATAAACCCTCATAGTGTAGATTTTGGATGTTCAAGTAATTTATCATATCTGTTGTGAAGAACTGTCTAGTGGAATATCCACGGAAATTTACAGATCACTATAAGTTGTAAATTATCTTCCCAACACTAAAATGTATCGTGATCTTAGAGATGTGAGCCTCTATGGTAAGTTGCAATCATTTACCTTTATGGGCACCAAATTCATCAAGCTTATATAGTAACCCATTCTAGAAATGATAATCAACCTTGTTGTCACCTTCTCCTACATGAATTTTGGAATGTAGCTACTAAAATGCCTCCTTGAATTCCACATCTTATGTGTATTCCTCTCCATATTCATCATCAGTAAAATAATCCATGTGCATCAGAGTTCCTAAAGTTGTAATATTATATGTGGATGGCCTTGAAAGCAATGTTTGCCAACTTGTTTGTGTTGACCTTCATATACTTGATGACTGGATGAAACTAGTGTAAAAACTATATCCACTTGTAATGTTTCATTTTTTGTAGCTTACTCTAAGTCTAAAAATATTATATTGGTTGATGATTTGTGTGGATGACGGTATCCTTTCGCATAAAATAGTTCTTACACTTCTTCATTGCTTGAACAAAGAATAGATTTTCTTGTCATATATAGGGTAGTTGAGAATTTCCATATGATATATTTCAAAATCATAGCATATGGTCATTCCTCAAATCAAAACTCCTCCAAAAATGCTTCTACAAGTTTGGTAAATTGGTGTTAGTTTGATATTTCTTTACAAGTCATTGAAATCCTTTGACTGATGCTTCCCCCACTAGAAAATCTTAACACTCATTGTAATGGTGTGGAGTGTGTTAGTGTCAGTCTTTACAGCCTTCCTCCAGTGATCAAACATGCTCTTACAAAGTGATTTTGAAGTGTCAAGGTCAAATTTTGTCATTTCAGTGAGTCTTCAAGCAAAATTTGGTCACTAGGCATTAGGTCTAGGGTTTGCCCAAATGTCAGTCCATGTCATCATTCAGCTGAGCCTATCATCATTTATAGGGTTTTCATTATCATGTCAGTGTCTAATGAGTCATTTTACATCTTGTTCATGCTTCAGTTGTGCCTTGGCAA
>APFE031595806.1:147941-168953 GCA_000404065.3 Pinus taeda | reverse complement strand
CTAGAAGCTTCCTTGATGTAAAAAGTGAATAATTAATGCATGAATTAGTTAGCTAAGTAATAGAGGCAAGTTGTTGAGATGCCTATTATCTAGTGCTTAGTTTGGAATTAGTTCAAACTGCTTCTAGAAGGATGAGCTCGACCCCTAGAGGCAAGGGAAGAGGTTAGCTTGCCTATATTATGTGTTTTCTTAGTCATTTTGAGAGGTTGGAAGGTTGGACTCTTGTGGGAGAAAGTTTCATTGTATATTGTACATCTATCTTTGCAATTTCAAGAGGAAGAAGGCCAGGGGTTTGCAGACATCCTTGTGGATTCTTGTGGATTGTAGTGTTGATGGTGTGTTCTCTACATGTTCTTGTAAGTTTTTTTATGTATTCTACATCTCTCTTTTGCTTCTATTTGGACAGATGAAGTGGTAAAGTTTGAATACATGCTTTGACATGCTCATCTTTTTAGTTTGTTCAAAATTTATGTTTTCTGCTATCTAGAGAGGATTCAAATGGTTGTTTTCCCTCTTTAGCTCCTTCTCTATCATCCCTGATCATCCATCTCAGATTAAGGCATCAACGCTTACTCCTACCTTGCCCCAAAGATCCCCCTGCAAAAACTGTGCTCAATCCCCGCACCCTAAATTTCATTCTCTCCAATTGCCACCAAAAAACCAAAAATCTTTAAATCAATCCCCCCTTATCAATTTACTAGCCTAATATCTTTGATCCTAATTGGTCAGCTTATCATATTGAAAGATCTACTGAATCTGACCCGAGAGAGCATTCTCATACCTCGTAGGGCTAGCTACGAGGTGAAATGGTTTGATGTAGCCTTGAGAGTTTGTCTATCTCAGCCTAGGTGAATTCCAAGCGCTAACATGACTTATCATGCAGTACTTTACATGCGAGGGAAGATTTTCACAGGTCTTCTCTTGTCACATTCGCATGTTGATGCACTTTACCCGAGTGAGGATGATGAACATCCCAGTTTTCTTCTTCCAGGACATTCAGAGGATGTCATCCGTGTTTCAGAGGCAGTCCCCAGCTCAGCAGCATAGGATTTTGTGCCATCATGGTCTCATTCAGCTTGTTGTTTCTTATCAGTTGAGTCAGCAGGGCATTCCATGGGCAGACTTCATTTCTCATGAGGTCTTTACAGCGCCACCATAGCCACAGCTAGAGCCAGAGGCCATTCATGAGGAGGGAGGTCCATCACACCAGCCCGATATTATTGTGCCGAGACATGTTGTTTCCCCACTGCAGTGTACATATCAGAAGGGTCATAGGACCTTGTTTGCAGCAGCTCGACGAGTATTTTCTCCACAGCAGTTGGAAGGGGTCTCGTCATCATCATCAGATCAGCGAGTGTTATCTCCACACCAGGTGGAAGGGGCCTCGTTGCCGACAGCAGCATAGGTAGCAGAGAGGGGCAAGCGGCCCATGATTGAGGAGAGAGTGTCAGGTGATCCGGTTATTGATCTTGACGTCGGTTCTCCTAGCACAGAGCTCAAGGATATCATCCGAGAGTAAAGCACCGAGATTCATTCGCTGCAAACACAATTATTGATGGCAAAATGGATAATCAAATATTTAGAGCAGCGAAACAAACAGCTTGAGGATGAGAAAGAGTTGGATGAGCTATGGAGGATTCGAAGTGATCGAGTCATCAACCGTAGGAGGCCCGGTGACTTGCTGCCCAAGGAGAGGGAGTCCATGCTTATCCGGGTGAATAGACACTTAGAGAGGCTATTGGCTAAGGCCAATCGAAACAACAAGTTGCTAAGGAACATGAAAAACCATTATTGGGCAAGGATGCATGTTTGCAAGGCGAAGATGAAAATGTTCCAAAGAAGGTTGTCCGAGGTCCGCAAGAGGAAGAAGAAGACCAACCCGCTCCGTATCTTGGCTGAGGCCTCTCTCACTCACCATGATACTCATTATCTTCCTCCTAGCAGAAAACCCAAGAAATTTTGAGAATTTTGGGGCATTTTTGGTATTTTTGGGAATTTTACAGGTTTTGGCCATTCGAGTGGTCTCACCCCGTGCGCGACCAGTCATGAGGACAGCTCAAAATGGGGAAAACTCTAAATTTTTGGATTTTTCATGCAAAGATACACTTTCCTATGGAAGGGTTTCAAATTTTGTGAAGATTTGGGCTCCCAAAAGCTCAAAATACATGCAAATTTTGACTTTCTGCCCCTTTTCTGAGTTGCAGAAAGCAGTCTTGGGAGATTTGATTTTTTAGGGGTCAAATCAACTCCAAATTCAAAAATTCCAGTTGGGTTAGAAATTAGACTTCCAGACCTTTCCAACGCGCTATCTTTCACCTGATTTGGACACCGAGAAGGCCCTCAAACTGAGCTGCCAATGCGCGCGACCAGTCAAAGTCAGGGGCGCGACCACTCAAGCAAATTTGCCAGTTTTGACCAGTTCGGCCAGCAAAACACTGTTTTCACCTTGGTTGACTATTGAGGCATGTAAATGATGGATTTTTGTGTAAATTTCATGGCACTTAGATACTTTTACTCTTCTTGACCACTTCTATAAGTTTCTTTGATGTAAATGGTAAATATTTAATGCATGGATAGGTTTCCTAAGTTTTAGAGGCAAGTTGTTGTGTTGCCTATTATCTAGTGATTAATTTAGAATTAGTTGCAACAGCTCCTAGGAAGCTGAGCTCGACCCCTAGAGGTGGGGAAAGGAGTTATATCTTCTATATTATGCCTTCTCTTACTCATTTTCATGGTTGGACTCTAGAGGGAGAAGCTCTATTGTATATTTTACTTGTATCTCTGCAATTTGAGGAAAAGGAAGGCCAGGGTTTTGCAGACATCATTGTGGATTCTTGTGGATTATTGTGCTGATGGTGTGTTTCCTACTTTTCATTGTAAGTGTGTTTATGTGTTCCATCTCTTATTCTATTGCTGCTAATTAAACAAAAGAAGTGATAAAGTTTGAATTCATGCATGCCATGCTCAGCTTTCAATTTTGTTTAATATTTATGTTTTCCACTGTCTAGAGAGGATTCAAAGTCATTGTTTGCCCTCTTTAGCTTCTCTTCTTTCCTCCTTGATCATCCATCTCAGCTAAAGGCATCAGCACAAACTCCTACCTTGCCCCAAAGACCCACCTGCAAAAACTGAGCTCAATCCCCGCACCCTGAATTGCACTCCCTCCAATTGCCACCAAAAACCCCAAAAACTTTAAATCAACCCTCCTTATCAGTTTACTAGCCTAAAATCAGTGTTTCTAATTGGTCAACTCTTCCCATTGAAAAATCCACCGAGTTTGACCTGAGAGAGCCTTCTCATACCTCGTAGGGCTAGCTACGAGGTGAAATGGTTTGATGTAGCTTTGAGGTTTGTCTATCTCAGCCTAGGTGAAATCTCAAGCGCTAACAGAGTGGTGCATTTACTCCTAAAAAATAAGGTATGAACTTATACAAGTAATGTGTTTCACCATCAAAGCTCCTAACTTTAGTGACATTTGTATGAATTTGTTATTTCATCATAGCCTCCATCTTTGAGGGATCTATGTTGAGCTCCCCTCTAGTGATAAAATCACCAAATACACCAAGTATTGCTAAGAAAAATTACATTTCTTGAGTTTGGAGAGTAGTTGGTGCTTCTTATGAGTCTCTAACAGCTGCATGAAATGTGATATGTGCTCCTCCTAGGTAGCACTATAACCGAGTTTATCATCCAAATATAATACAAAAAAATGAATCTAGATATGGGTATAATGCATCATTCATTGGTCTCATAAATGTAGTTGGTTCATTACATAAACCAAATGGTATGACCAACCATTCTTTTTCAGATCCTGATTTCAGATCTAACTTGGTGAAGTATATTGTGTGCTACAAATAATATAATAAATCATCAATCCTAGGAAGAGAGTATTGATTCTTGAGTGTAATATTATTCAATGCTCTATAGTTGATACATGTCCACTAAGTCTTATCCTTATGTATTACAATTATTATATCTGACCCATAAGGGGAGGTTCTTGGTTGAATCACACCTACTCCAAAATTTATTGCAATTCCTTTTTCACTTCATTCGCTTCCTAAATGAATTATATATATAACACAATATTGGGAAATGGGGAGTCTAGCAATAAATACATTTCATGCTCCACTTCCCTCTTGGGTGGTATCTATTTAGGGCCATTGAAAACTCCTCTATGTGCTTATAAAAACTCCTCCAATCAGTTTTCTTCTCTTTGGTAAACCCCTCACCTTTACTCTTATAGATTCATCATCAGAATGAATTTATCTTAATAAAAGTAAAACATATTTCTTAATGGACGTAATCAACTTCTTGGCTTGGTTGGCACTTACTAATGAGATCCTTAACTTGTCTTCCTATGTGTAGATGATGTAGGGCTTCCCATCCTTCATTAGGTGGTACTATTTGGACCTCTACATGAATATTGAACCCCTCATATACATGTATTGGCTTCCAAACACTACTCCACATACATCATGTTAGAAATCGGGAGGCTTGTAGTTTAAATTATATTTCTCTTTCCTTAATAATTGCTTGTGAAATTTATTGGCTTCTTATTAATTTAATTATGTTCTTATTCATCAAACAATTATCAAATGTAAAAACATGAAGATCACAGTACATAAGAAACAAAAGATATAGGCTCCAAGCTAGGGCAAAGCCTCTCCAAGGGGAAAACCCAGAAAAAATTCTCTTCTTGTAGAATCATATCAAAGTGATATATCTAAGACCCAAAACCAACCTTCTAGATGCCAATTCAAACCCTCCTTTCGCACATTAAATCCATCAACAACAAGAGACCAACAAAAAATCTTCAACAAGAGATAAGATAAGTCGGAACTTCCACAAACCCTTCATCCATTTAAGACTTCGACCCTCCTTCTTCTGTGAAATTTCAGAACCAATCCAGCAAATTGTGTGTGTCCAAATGAGCTTAAATCATGTATACTCTCCAGAGGGGTGTGAATAGACATGTCCTTTGGAGAAAGGATGACTTGGCATCTAGAGGGGTCTTTTACCCAAATTACATATTAAAAAAAATATGTTTCATTTTTCTTTACAATAGGTCCAAATAGGACTTTGACTCTTTAACTCATCAAATCCTAGAAGCATGAAGAACATGCTTAACTAATAAAATATTAATTTCATCAGCATGAAACTCATGCTTGAAAAAAAATAAAAAAATAAAACCCTTTTTTTCTTTTTTTTCTTTTTACATGAAATGTACAATGACATAATTACAAAGATAATTAATAAGACCAAACCTAGTCACATTTTATAACACTCCCTCTTAACTAGGGAGGTATTTATAATTCCATAACCAGTGCAAGGATACTTATCAGATTGAAATATTCTCATAAGAAGAGTTGGATTGATAAGACATCTTTAAGCATCAACATCATAACCAGCGTTGTTAAATAGCAACATAACAAGGTTTCGACTAACAAGCTCTAACTCTCCACAATATTAGAGAATAATGTTGGGAGGCATACTTATGGACACCACCATAGCCTCGAAAGGAACATACCACATCTAGATGTTCACAAGATATGTCCTTTCAGGACTATTTTTGTCTTGGATTCCCAATCCTCAAAGAATATTTGTCCTCTTCGACCACTCTTGTCTTGGATACCCTACACAATCCGCAAAGAGTGTCGGCCAACAGGACTACTTCCTCTCTTACATTCCCAGTCCTCAATGAATACTAGTCCTAGATGCTTATCAATCCTACATTCTCCCTCCTAGTGTGATACACTACACATACGGTGGTTAGTCCTTTCCTAGTGCATCACATATATGGATAATATGGTATCCACCATCACTTCCTCTCAACCTGGGAGGGGGTCCTTACTCTTCAAACATGGAGGAGATCTATTATTCCCTCTCAATCGGGGATACAACATCATAATACTTAGTTGGTCACATAATTCAACAATATTGTGCAAGCTATGTAAGCCATAATTGATTGTGCAAGTTATGTAAGTCATCATGGAAATGCATTGTCACTAAAATATGTATCGAAATATTGTGATCCACTTTAAAACTTCAAGCCATAATAATACATATCGGTCCAGAAGAGATTCCTTGTAATTTAGTATAACTTCATAGAGATATAAGGGAGATAATGCAAACCACAGAGTATGAAGTGACTTAGATAAGATATCGTTGTAGATATGAATTTAAAGAGCCATTGTACAGAGTTTGTTATAGGAAATCACTCCTATGTATAGTATCCTCTACCATACTTGTGACATCCACTCTGTTTACGTTGTGATAAACACCCTCCAAAAAAATTCCTACACTTGAATTTTGGATTCTACTGAGGATCTTATGATATGTCGCTTTATAGTCGCTTCATGATCGATTAATGTTTTGCAAAGAACTTAAGTCTTCTTATCTGATTCTAAGTGCAAAAGTCACTTGCTCACACATGATTTGCCCTTGATAAATGAATAAGTGTACCTTTCTTATGCAAACCTATGTTGACAATCATTTCCCACTCTCCATTAACAGTCTCCCTCTCAATTTGGCTGCAATTGTATCACTATTCTGGTGAGTTTTCTCAATTGTTGCTTTTATGCACCTTCGCTTTCAAAAGTGTCGCTTTCACTTTCACATTTGTTTTTTTTACTTGATTTCACTTTAATAAGTGTCATTTTCATGTTATGTTTTCTTTGGCATGTGTCACTTTCAATTTCTTTCGCATTTGCAAGTGTCATTTTCATGTTTTCTTATTGTCGCAAGTGTTGCCTCTAATTGTTTCAACTCTTGTATGTGTCGCACTTTTTCACATCACTAGAGGTAGCTCTAATGCACTCTTTTGCATTAAATGGTCCTAAATATCATAATAATATGCACTAGACACATTCCTATAGCTTAGTGCACTTTCTGGTTGTAGCGACCCTTGTGTCGCAACTTTTATTCTACGTGTCACAATGTGGTGTTTCAACTATCGCACTTAGCAATAAGTGTTTTCTTGTTGTCATTTCAAGGTGTGGATGATGCTTACGAGTCTTTTGCATTATTATATATTGTATTGATTGAATTCATGTGTGTGATCCATGTTTGAGTCTTGTTCAGATGCTTTTCCCTCTCTTACTCTATTGATTCAACACTTAGCCATTTTGGAGCTCTTCTTAGTCCCAAAGTCCAGTGCAAGTTATAAAAGTTTCAATCCTTCACTAGGTGATGAGAAACAGTTATTCATGAACCTCATTGATCATACCTCTTCCTCCTAGACTTGTGCAATGAATCCTCTTCAAGGTCAGCTCCTTCAAATCATAGTCACCTAACCCTTCTTGCTTGTAATGACTCACTACACTGAGTTTTGAGCAATTATCCCTTGTAGGATGCATGGAGCATTTATAGTGGCCCTCTCTAAAATAAAATTGTGTCATACAAGGTCTCTTCCATCTCACATTGCATTAATCCTATCCCTGGACAAAGTGGCTTGACTTCTTATACTTTCCTTAGCCAAGTATACAATTCCCTCTTCCAGTACTCCTTCTTGAGCACGGGGTGCACTTTTAGTGAATAATTATCCACTATGGAAGAAAATTGCACTAGCACAGGGTGTAGGGTACACTTCTGGTGAAAAATCAGCCACTATGAAATAAAACTGTGTTAGCCTTAAGCCTTGTACTCCTCTCAGCACATGGCACAGTTCTAGTGGATAGTGGAGCTTCCTATAGATAATTGTTGAAGAAAATTGCACCTTCCCTTAAGACTACCTCTTAGTCATAGCGAATGGTTCAATTTTAGTTGAAAATCCCTCAATACTTGTCCACTAAACTTGATCATTGCGCCAATACTTATATTTCCCTACCTTCTGAGTGCATGGCACATTTCAAGTCCATATTCAGGGCTTCCCTTAGTCATTGTGAATATCAACTATGCTATCATTGTCTCCTAATCCCTTGATCCTAGCGCATGGCACAGTTTCTTGTCAGCAAGCTCATTGCGCTACCTCTTGCACTTGCCCACTACATTGGACCCTAAATATCCCCTCCTCATATAGCATGGCACAGTTCTAGTGAGCAGTTGTGCACTCCTCAGCCATTGTTGAGCTCAACTGAGCCATCCTTAACAAGCCCTTCCTTCTCAGTCCTTTCAAGGGCCTATCACAAGAAAATTCTTCCATGACCATGGTAGAGATAGGATAAATGATTTAAATTCTAATTTCTCCTTGTCATGAGTGATATTCATTGGAAGGTTTACCATCTCATCATGAAAAGGTGATGCTCAAGGAAGATGTCAAGGAGAAGAAACAAAGAAGCACTTGCAAAGAGGAAGCACAAAGAAGAACCATCATGAAGACATGAAGCAGATCTTGGACCATGACAGAATGAATACATTAAATGATAGCTCTGAAGGTTCCAACATTGATCTAAGACCATTTGGAGGGTAAATATGAAGCACAGATCATATCTACCATGAAGAATACAAAATCAAAGTAGCAAGGAGAGTAGCTTGCATTGCCACATCATCACGAAGTCCATGTCATCATTTCCAAGTCATGGCTTGTACAAGTTTCATCACAATGTCATATGGGTCAATTTGTTTCTCCACATCATTATGTGGAATGTAATGATGTATTTTTAACAATATGACAAAATTTTAATATGTGGAAGTCCAAGAGTCACAGATGTGGACCAAAGAGTCATATATAAGTTCAAATGTCATTTAGGAGTCCAAGAGTCATGAGGGTAACTCAATAGTCATATGGGATATGAAAGGTCATTTGTCTTGTTATAAAATAAACCACATAACTCAAACAAAGGGCTTTTGGAGGCTTAGGGTTTGGAGAGTTATGCTTGGCTTCTCTAACTTGACATTAGAGAGAAGATCATTCCTTGGAGAAGAAAGAAGTGGCTTAATGTTCCACTACTAGAGCTAGTAGCTCACCATTGTAACTGTGTACTTAGATCTTTCACCTAATAATCAAAAGCCCGTTGAGCCAACACATTTTCATGCATGTATCATGAATATTTTAAGACTATTATTTGGATATTTTTGGTATATGTTATGTTCATATGTATTAAAGAAATTGAACTAATTCATTGGCGTTGGTGCTTATCTTGTTGCATGTGTGTTGTATTTTCTTTAATGGTCGTTGTGTCTATGTGAACTATTTTACTACATAAATAATGAATCTTTCCTTTCTCTCATATGTCTCTTTTAGGATATTACTATTAATTTCTTTCTAGAGACCCTCTCTTGTCTCCCCTCTCATGAAGTCATCCTTTTACACATTGCAATTGGTGTTTCACAATGTCAAATTACTTGCTTATTCAAAGATTATGTGTATTATCTCTTATGTTATCCATTTAAACCAAGGAAAACCTTGAGTTATGTTGGTCAGATCGATACTTTGGATGGGGATCTGACTCCAAATAGTGTGAGGTGTAATTGGGACTTCACATCAGGGAGACCCACTGTATGTTGGTGGTATCTAGCATCGTCAAAATTATGGTGCTAGAAGGAGGGTCATATGACAAGTTGTTCCCATTGAGTCTGATTTGAATATCATCCCCAAATCATACTCCTGAGGTGTTTTGCTAATAAATCTAATGGTAAAATTTTAAACCCCAATGAACCTCTTTATCACTTGTCTCAATCAAATTTTGATGGTGAGGGTGATACATTCATAGTCGGGCATATCTTTTAGTTTTTGAATTTTTGTGAATTTTATGAAATCGATTATGAATATGTTACTCTTATACTTTTCTTCCTCACCCCTGAAGTTCAAGTTAACTAATGTTGTGATACCTTACCATCTTCTTACATGCATTCATTTGATCAATTCCTCAATGAGCTTCATCAAGCCTTTGATAGGTATGATTACTGAGATGTCCTTAAACGAATTAATCAAGTAAGAATGAAGCCTAACGAGTCAACATATTATTTTTCCAATATATTTCTTCACCTATGTTATGAATTTCCTAAAGAATATGTGGGTTGGGATTTCTTCAAAGAAAAGTTCTAGTGTTTGGTTCAAATCTCCTTGAAGCAATATGAATCTGAATCCTTGGTTAATAGTGCTCCCCCAACTTTCATTAATCATGACACATATTTAGTTTCAAAGGAGGAGTATACCACTCCTTTTATTCCTTATGCTCCTCCTTTCGATGTTGGCATTGGAAAACCTATAAATCAGATTGCTAATCCATTTATCTAAGATCTCATCCAAGAAAACTTTGAGTGTAGGGTGAAGACCAATCCCTTGACTTCTTAATATGATATAAACACTCATCACCTCAACGCTAAATCTAATTTGGTTAAAGTTATGATTTACTCTTGGGATACTTTCTCTCCTCTATCATCCTATTATCATAATCCCTTTCCCCTTAATCTCCTTGATCATTCTCTTCCAATTCCAAACAGTGATCAGGTGCAAGGTAGTTACATTTCACAGGTAAAGGAGTAAAAAGGTGAAGATTATTTCGATATTTCTTCTCTTTTTCAAAGTCCTCCATATGAAGATGGTGTTTCTCCATTCTTGGTTGATATTGAATATAGGGATCTTGGTAGTCAATCAAAGGAAATATATTTTCCTAATCAATCAAGTCTTGGGAAAACATCATTCTAATGATGATGACTCTATTGACGTACACGGTGATGATTTCCCAGGTACACCAATTGATATTTCAATTTCTAAAGAATATTTTGACTTGAAAGATTTAGATTTAGATTCTAATTCGATTAAAGAATGTATTCTTATGGAAAATTCTGCTACATCTCACTATCCCTTGTGCCCTAATGTTTGCAATGCATTGACTTGTGAAGAAAATACTACATGCTCTTCAAGTTCACTATTTAATGATAAATATTTGGGATTGACATAAGGTAGTGAGGTTATCCATGTTGAAGAAAATAGAAATGAGGTCATCAAGTATCTATTTCATTTCTTATCATTCCATTCTTGCGTGAGGAAAATTATTCAGTTAAAGTTACTAATGAGATTTGTCCAATCTATACATCTTTAGATACGCAGTCAAAAGAATATTATAACTTGGGTAATTTTTCTAGTAATACTTTCAAATATGATCAAACCAATGATGTAGATGGTTTCCATCTGGATAGTAGTGATTCAGTTAATTTAATTGATAGTAGTTGTCCACATGTAATTTGTGATCTGATTCCATTCTCAAAATGTAGCAATCCAACTTTTTAAAGTTATGGAACATGTAAGGAAGTCATTGCACTTCAATTATTGTTGATGGTTATGTTAGGTTCTCACAATCCTGATAAGATCCTTGAACCGAGTCAGATATGTATTTTCTCACAAAATTATTTTCTTTGCATGGTTTCACTGGATGTAAGCTCTTTCTTGAGAGACCTTGAGCACTTAGAATATAGCTTTTCTAATTTTCAAGACCAAGTTTTAGATTAGAAAGAGAATTCTCCTATTGTTAGTTCATCTTCATGCAAATCCCTTGTGTCAAATTCGAGTTTGGAGTGCATATCTTACATGGATATAAAAATCTATGAATATTATCATTTTAAAGACTAATATTGGTTGGAAGATTCACGCCTATAATATACTTTTAACAATAATCGACTCCTAGTCCTTCTTTTGAATGTTATGATGTTAATCATCTTCATTATGGCACCAGATGTCCTCTTGAGTGTTAGTGAATGCTTGAGTTATATGGTGAATCAAATTATTCTTTTTCACCCATTGTATCCTCATTGGTTTCATGTATTTGTTATGTTGGCATTCATTTTAAATTCTTTCGATGATTGTGATGTTGATTAATTTTTTAACTAGGTACAAGGAAATAGTTTGTTAAATCCAACATGCGAGGAAGATGATTTTATTGTTCAAATAATTTGCAAAGTTGTTCAAGCTGGTCTATCTTTAATGTCCACTATCCAAGAATATTATGCCTTAATTGCTAAATCTGATCATAATTCTTGTTCCAATAATTATCATTCAATTAATCATTTTCCCATTAGTGTTTCTTATGATAGTTGTTTCACATCAGTTCATATTTACAGTCTATCATCTCACTATTCGGATAATTGCAAGTAGTTGAGGCACTTCAACCTTTGTTGATGGTTATGTCAGGTCCTTACTATCTTGACAAGCCTTCTAAATATGATCGGATTCATTTTCCCTTACAAGATTCTTTCCTGATTCCATGCCATTAAATTTATCTTTTTGTCAAGGATTTCAGTATTTTCAAGAGGATGGTTTTTTATTACATGATCAAATCTATGATTGGCTAAAAGTATCTTACTTAGAAATCCCTTATACTAACAATAATATTTGATATTTTATGTTGTTTTCTAAGCAGGATAACACAAATGAAGGTAAATTCACAAGAATCCTTTCAATTTTTTTATTGTTGATTTTCTAATCGAAAAGGTAAGGTTGCAGGTTGGTTAAAATTAGGTGTTATGGCACATCTTTCTGCCTATATGAAAGACCTTCTATATTTTCTACAATACATTCAAGTTCTTATCTTCTTTTTTGCACATTATGTTATATCAGTTTTAATTGCACGTCGAGAAAAACTACAGTGGTTGCATTGGAAATTTCATTACACTTAGCCCTAACCTTCTAGTTGGTTAGGATACGAGTAGGTCTAGTTGCATTCTAGCTTCCCTTGCACACTCATCCTTGCATTTTCTCTCCTTCATTATTTTGTTTTTTCCCTATTTTGTCCCGCATGTTTCTTTTAAGTTCAGTCTCCATTTCCTTTGTTCTTTTGATCTTGTTTTGTGGTTCTATAATGTATTTTCTTTCATGTTTTTTTTATTAATAAGGCCCTGCATGAAATATGTTCCTTTTGGCTCAAAAGACAATGTGGCAAAGCTTGAAAAGGAAAATTGTGATTATGAACAACTCTTGGCTAATATACTATGCTCTTCTTTGTCTAGTTTTATATATCTCTTAAAGTCAATGATGTCTAAATGGAAAATATGATCCATTCGAATGGAAATCCATAAGCAGAACCATGAAGCTCATATCTATTTAGGATCCTCATTCCTTGTCTCAGTATTGTAAATGAATGGTGTTTCTTGTCGACCCAATCAAGTAGCGAAGGGAAGGGGGAAAATCAATAGTGAAGTTAATATCTAAGGTATAAATAACTTTCTTTAAAGGAAAAACCTCTCTTGCTCTCAATAAGTCGGGATCCCTCTTCCACCCTAGTAAATAAATAAGCGCACAACATTAAAATAAATAAATAAAAGGTGAAAGAAGAGAAATTATTCTTGTGCAGAGAGGTGAAGCAACTAACTTTGCCTACGCACTGAACAGGATCATTAACAATTAAGTGATTCTTGTGTTCCGATAGTGACTCCGTTGGCGTACTAAACAGGCCTACTAGCAGCGGAGCAACACTGGAGATGAAAAACTCAAACTTTGATCATCTTAAACTTACAATTACATATTACCCTTGTCCTATATCAAAACAATTGTGATCTGACAAGCTTTGTGAATTTGTTTAACCGAGGAAAGGAATAGAGGGGACTATATCTATAATCGGGTTAAATGGGATATCCAAGGCAATCTATATGATGAATCAATACTTCCTGAAAGACTAAGACATTGAATTTAAAGGGTAATACCTAGACAGAGAAGCTAGAGTTATACCAGTGTGCCTCCAAGTGTTGACATGAAATCAACACCCTCCAAAAAATTTCCTACACTTCAATTTTGGAGCGTACTAAGGATCTTACAATATGTCGCTTTATAGTCACTTCGTGATCAGTTAATGTTTTGCTAAGCACTCAAGTATTCTTCTCAAATTCTAAGTGTCAAAGTCACTTGCTCACACATGCTTGGTCCTTGATAAATGTAAGAGCACACCTTTCTATAGAAACCTATGTCTACAGTCAGTGTGCACTCTCCATTGATAGTCTCCCTCTCACTTTGGTTGCAATTGTATCACTATTTTGGTGAGTTTTATCAACTGTCGCTTTTGTGCACCTTCACTTTCACAAGTGTCGCTTTCACTTTTGTAGTTATCATTTTTACTTCCTTTCATTTTAACAAGTTTATTTTCATGTTATCTTCACTCTCAAATATGTCCCTTTCAATTTATTTAGCATTTTCAAGAGTCATTTTCACATTTTCTTACTATCATGTCGCTTCTAATTGTTTCAACTCTTATATGTGTCGCACATTTTCACATCACTAGAGGTAGCTCTAGAGAACTCTTCTACATTATATGTTCCTACATATCATAATAATATGTGCTAGACATGTTCCTATAGCTTAGCACATTTTTTGGTTACATCTGACCCTTATGTCGCAACTTGTATTTTGAGTGTCACAATGTGGCGTTTCAACTGTCACACTTAAAAATAAGTGTCATTTTGTTGTCATTTCAAGGTGTTATTGATGCTCACAAGTCTTGTTCATTGATCTAGATTTTATTGATGGAATTCATGTGTTTGATCCATGTTTGACTCTTGTTCAGATGCTTTTCCCTCTCTTACTCTATTAATCCCACACCTATCCATTTTGGATCTCCCCTTGGTATTGTTGGCCAATGCAAGTTATAAAAGCTTTGATCCTTCACCAAGTTATGAGAACTACTTATTCATGAGCCTAATTGATCAAGTCTATTTATCCAAAAATTTTGCATTGAGTCCTCTTCAAGGTCATCTCCTTCAAAGCATGGTCACCTAACCCTTCTCGCTTGTACTAACTCACTACACTGAGTTTTAAGAAATTCTGCCTTGTAGGGCATATGGAGCATTTCCAGTGGCCCTTTGCAAAAGAAAATTGTGCCATACAAGGTATCTTCTCTCTCATAGTTTGTTAAGCCTCTCCCTAGACAAAGTGGCTTGACGTCTACTGCTTTCCTTATCCAAGTACACAATTTCCTCTTCCAGTAATCCTTCCTCAGTGTAGGGCACACTTTTAGTGAACATTCAGCCACTGTGGAAGAAAATTGCACTAGAAAAGGGTGTAGGGTACACTTTTAGTGAACAATCAACCATCGTGAAAGAAAATTGTGTTATCCTTAAGCCTCCCCCTCCTCCCAGCACATGGCACAATTGTAGTGGACAGTGGAGCTTCCTGTATATCAATGTTGAAGAAAAATATGCCTTCCCTTATTCTTGGCTCTCAGTCATAGCACATGCCACGGTTTTAGTCAACAAGCCCTCAACACTTTTCCAGTAAACTTCCTCACTACGCTAATACTTGCCTTGCCCTGTCTCCTGGGCATACGGCACATCTCTAGTCCACATTTAGGCCCTCCCTCAATCACTGTGAATCTCAATTGTGTTATCACTATCTCCAACTCCCTTGAGCCTAGTGCATGGTGCATCTTTAGTCATCAAGATCATCACACTACCTCTTACACTTTTCCACTACGTTGGACCCTGAAGATCCCCTCCTCATAGTGCATGGCACAGCTCTAGTGAGCAGCGGTGCTCTCCTCAGCCATTGTTGATCTTAATTGTGCCATCCTCAACAAGCCCTTTCTTCTCAGTCCTTTCACGAGCCTATCACAAGAAGCTTCTTCCATGAGAAAGGTACAGATAAGATAGATGATTTCAAGATTTATCTTTCCTTAGCATGAGTGATCTTCATTGGCAGGTTTACCATCTCAGAATGACAAGGTGATGCTCAAGGAATATGTCAAGGAGAAGAAACAAAGAAGCACTTGCAGAGAGGAAGCACAAAGAAGAACCATCATGAGTACATGAAGGAGATCTTGGACCATGACAGAATGAAGACATTACATGATAGCTCTGAAGGTTCCAACACTAATCCAAGACCCTTTGGAGGGTAATGGTGAAGCACAGATCAGATCTATCATGAAGAAGACAAATTCAAAGCAGTAAGGAGAGTAGCTTGGCATTTCCACATCATCATTAAGTCCATGTCATCCTTTCCAAGTCATGGATTGTACAAGTGTCATCACAATGTCATATGCTTCAATGTGTTTTCCCACATCATGAAGTGGAATGTAACGATGTATTTTCAATAAGATGACAAAATGTGAATCTGTGGAAGTCTAAGAGTCACATGTGGAATATCAAAAGTCACATGTGAACCAAAGAGTCATATAGAAGGTCAAAGGTCATTTAGGAGTCCAATAGTCATTAGGGTAACCCAAGAGTCATAGGGGATATGAAAGGTCATTTCTCTTGTTATAAGAGAAAGCTCATAACTCAAGCAAAGGGATTCTGGAGGCTTAGGCTTTGCAGACCTATCCTTGGCTTCTCTGACTTGACATAGGAGAGAATATCCTTCCTTAGAGAAGCAAAAAGTGACTTAATGTTGCACTACTAGAGCTAGTGGACCACCATTGTAACTATGTACTTGAATCTTTCACCTAATAATCATAAGCTAGATGAGCCAACACATTTTCATGCATGTAACCTGAATATTTTAATATTATTCTTCGGATGTTTGCAGTATATGTTATGTTCATATGTACTAAAGTAACTAAACTACTTCATTGGCTTTGGTGCTTATATTTTAGAATGTGTGTTGTATTTTCTTTAATGATGCGTTTTGTCTATGTGAACTATTTCGCTAGATAACTAACAAATATTTCCTTGCTCTCGTGTGTCTCTCTTAGGTTAGTATTATTACTTTCCTTCCAAAGACTCACTCTTGTCCCCCCTCTCATGAATGTCTCCTTTTACACAATGCAAATGGTGTTTCAAAATGCAAACGCACTTGTTTATTCAAAGTTTATGTGTATAATCTCTTATGTTATCCATTGAAAACAAGGAAAACTTTGAGTTATGGTGGTCAAGATGATAATCTGGATGGGGCTCCTACTCCAAACAGTGTGAGGACTAATTAGGACTTCACATTGGGGAGACCCCTGTATGTTGGTGATATCCAACACCATCAACACACTCCTTTGATAGCAGGCATATCACTTCGACTAATACCAAGACAAGTTTTCGTAATTCATGAAATCCTTAGTCGCTTTCTTGTGCTTGACCAAGTCATGTTTGAAAACTATAATATCATATATAAAGTGTATAAGATCCATTATCATGCCACAAGGTATATCATTGAGACACCATAACTATCATATATTTTTATTTTCTCTTAGATCATCGTCATGTCTCTTCACATAATATAACAAGCCATGTAATATGTATAAGCCATTGTTTCAAATTTGATTTCCAAAATTGTGTGGTCCACAGAAGATTTAAAGTGATCTATGGAAATGTGATCATTGTAGTTTAAATGTGAGTTATTAAAAACCTTAGAAACAAAGCAATCCATAATATATCGGGTCCAAGAAACAATGTGGGTCCATCAATAGAGTGTCGATTCACAAAATGCAATGTCAAAGAGAATAGTCTACAGATATGCGACGTCAAATGTTGATGCTAAACATTTCCATTGTAATGTGAGCCTCGAGCCATAGGAAGGATTATGTGAGTCTCTAAAAAATTATCCACAAAAGTACATCAAAATTTTGTTGATCTAAGCCATTGTAAATATAAGAAGTCACATTGTGAAGTATATGAATTATTGCAGTGAAATATGATCCATATCATAATATGAGCTACAAATAATATGAGTCACATATAGAATCATTGAGCCATAGTGCGTGAACAAAGCTAGTGAACCATTGTGGGTGAGCTATTGATAAAATACGGTACTCAACAGATGCGAAGCTCAAACAATTTGAATCTTTTTGTGAGTCATACAATGTTATTTTTGGAATAATGTGATGCACAGAAATATAGATCCCATGCCATCATATAGAATATGTGATTCCAAATAACTATAGAGTATATGATTCCATGGCCTGTTCATAGCAAAGCGAGATCCATACAAAATTATGAAAGCCATCACCTTTTTCCAAAGTTCATATCGATTCATAGATTAAGTGAGCCATATAATGAACTATTTTATGCTTAAAGCGAGAGCCATATCATAGTGTGAATGAGGGGATTTCATCATTGTGTGAGTTCTTTATATATATTTGTCCCATACTCTAATTATAGATCTAAGCCATATATACAAAATTGCAGATCTGAGCCATGTTAGAACATGATGCCATTGTGATGTAAAATAATGTCATAGGAATGTGATTTCATGAGCCTCATATGTAAGTCTTTCAGCCTCAGAGAAATCAATATATGTGAGATTTTGTTGAGCAACTGAGAAATAGATTTGATCTTATTGTAAAGAATTTTCTCCAAATCACTTGACACATAACAAAATGAATTAATCCAAATGCCAACAGAGTGATCTTCAGGCCTCCATCTTCAAACCTTAGCTCGGTACCATGTTAGAAATCGGGAGGCTTGTAGTTTAAATTAGATTTCTCTTTCCTTGATAATCGCTTGTGAAATTTGTTGGCTTCTTATTAATTTAATTATGTTCTTCTTCATGGAACAATTATCAAATGTAAAAACATGAAGGTCATAGTACACAAGAAACATAAGATATAGGTTCCAAGCCAGAGAAAAACCCCTCCAAGGGGAGAACCTAGAAAAATTCTCTTCTCATAGAATCATATCAAATTGAGATATCCAAGACCCAAGACCAACCTTCCAGATACAAATTCAAACCCTCCTTATGCATTGTAAATCCATTAACAATGAGATATCAGCAACAAATATTTAACAAGAGATAAGATAAGGAAGAACTTCCACAAACCCTTCATCCAATTCAGACTTCAACCCTCCTTCTTCTATGAAATTTCAGAACCAATCCAGTTAATTGTGTGTGTCCAAATGAGCTCAAATCATCTTCTATTTATACTCTCTAGAGGGGTGTGAATAGACATGACCTTTAGGGCAGGGTCGACTTGGCATCTAGAGGGGTTTTTAACCCAAATTACATATTAAAAAAATATTTTTTCCTTTTTCTTTACAATAGGTTCGAATATGACTTTGACTCTTTGACTTGTCAAATCCTAGAAGCATGAAAAACATGCTTAAATTTTGAAATAATAATTTCTTTTGCGTGAAACTAATGCTTGAAAAAATAAACTTATTTTTTCTATTTACATGAAATATACAATGACATAATTACATAATAATTATGAAGACTGGACCTAGTTACATTTTCTAACACATCAAGGGGTACTACATCCAACTCCACTTCATTAATAAAATCATTACTTACAACAGATTTAATCTTGCATTGTTTCTTTACTTTTATCTCTACATCTTTGTTTCACCATCCCAATGGAAATGGGCTAGGATGATCACAAACTTTTAATCCAATCTTGATAACCAAATCTATTATTATGAGATTAGCCTATAAATAAAGTGCATATATTGGTCTTCTTGACTTGGATATATATCTGGAAGATTTTGGTTATCTCCTTCTCTTCCTACAGAGAAAATATACTTGGATTCACCTTCTTATTCATTCATCTACAATCAATTTTCTCATCCAAATCGCATTTTCTTAAAATATTTTTTTCTGTGTCCTTGTGGTTCTTCAAGTTCAACTATAGATGTAGTTTTCAACACTCTTCTTAAGTTTGGCCATCAATATTGCAATGGTTATAATGGTTTTTGGGATCATTGCACTAATCATTGCTTGGATTCCCTTTCTTATATCTTATTTTTTCCATGTATTGTTGATGTACATATGCTTAACCACTATCCTTGGCATTAAAAGCATCACTTCATTTTGTGTATGACTATGTAGACCCCCTTGTAAATACTTGAGGAGTACATCTAGATTCTTGGAATAGATATCCAGCATGATGGCCATCTTTTTTAACTCGATGGTGTACCCTTGTACTCTTTACCCTTGCCTCTACTTGAAGTAGTGCCACCAAATACAATCGTCCTTGAAATACTCAATAGGGTAGAATTGGGACATAATGAGGATTTCAAAGTCCTTTCACCTAGTTACTAGTGGATCACCCTCCAGCATAAGTGGTTTTGTATAGCTTTACCACCAGGTTAAAGCATGGCCCTTTAACTTCAATTTGGAAAAGTATATCTTTTGTTCTTCATATATATGGTGAACATTGAAATAAACTTCTAGTTTTTATAATCAATGATTTAGTTTTAATGCATCGATCTCACCTTGGTATGGCTTTATATCCACTTTTGCTTCCATATTAAATAAGGACCATGAGAGGTTAACAACATTGAAACTCAATTTCTCTTTCTTGAGTTATTTACTTGATTCCTCTTTTGGGTCTAAATTATAATTTGATTTCCTCTCTAAGCCAATCTTTAATTTAGAACCTTCAACCTTTCTAAATAATCCCAGATTACTTGCTAGAGACGCCATGAGGAGGTCCTTGTTCTTATTGATGTTGGCAACTTGTGATTCCATCTTCGCAAATATCTCTTCTATTGAATCTTGAGGGTTATTGTGAATAGATGCATCAACCATGGTTGTGGTTCTATGACTTCCTTCTTAAATAAATTCATGAATATCTTACAATTTGCCACAAAATACTCCAAAGAAAACTACTCTAGTAAAAATATGATATGTAATCTATCATGGATATTTCTAATAGAACAATTCATCACAACAGATATGATAAAAAACCAAAATGTTTACTATGGAATTTAATTTCCTTTAGACATCAAACTCTTTAATTAGTAGTTTATAGCTAAAATTAAAAAAACAAAGAACATAAATACTCGCATACCATCCACAAATAAACACAGAATTTACCTTGGCAAATATATACGAAAGAAAACCCAACTAGCCTTTTAGGGGAATTCTAAGGTCTAAAATGGGTGTCTTAAGGAAAATAATTGTAGGTTTTAACCCCGTACAAAAATTACCTGCATACGAATTCTAAATCATAGGAAAAATAAAAATGCGAGAGCATAACACATAAAACACATATACACAGAGATTTCCCACTGGATCTCAAAACCGAAACTACCAGCTTGATTTTTCATTATATTCCTTTCAATGTTACAATACATATTTATACATGCCGAAGCATCCAATACCATGGACCGAAAACCATCGCGTCCAAAACCATGGACCGAAAAAACATAGGTAGGTTCGCCCAACCTAATATAGGGTCCAAAAAAAATTTTCTCGGGGCGCTGCCCCGAACCCCGTAGAGGGGG
>APFE031595806.1:126247-143220 GCA_000404065.3 Pinus taeda | reverse complement strand
AATTCCAAGTGTGGACACTTATTGGATGTAGAATTAGATTTTTTATCCAAACAATATCTACTCTACATATTTTTAAATAAACCCACACTAAAAAAAATGGAAAATATAAAAAGTATATTAATAAACTCATCTTAAATACATAAAAAGTATATTAATAAACTCATCTTATGATTGTCGATTATCTTGTAAATAAATTGAAAATTGCTGTGGTTAGTGGTTTTCATTAAAAGACAAAAAAATACCACTTTGACTAATGTTATGTTATCAGATTGGTAAAAACTTAATTTAAGAAAAAACTAATATATATTCGTAAATACTTAATTTAAGAAAGAAATAACATAAAATAATATATGTTGGTAAAGACTTAATTTAAAAAAGAAATTATATTTTTAGTCACTTGCAAAATTGATTCAAAACTATTTTGATTATATTTCGATCTAAAAACTTAATTTAAGAAAGAATTAATATATGTGTTCGCTTGCCAAATTGATTTTTACTATTTTGACTATGTTTAAAATAAGAAATTCAAAACTATTTTGACTATGTTTAGAATAAGAAATTTTGTAAAATGCCATATAATATATATAAGATATTTATGCTATATATCTCTCTTTTGATGAGTGGATACATGAGGTACAATATAAAAAGGAAATAATTCTATGAAGGTTATTTATCTCTCTTTTGACGAGTGGATACATGAGGTACATTATAAAAAAAGGAAATAATTCTATGAAGGTTAAAATCTTGGAGTGTAATTGGTTAAAATCCTTTGTGTAAGTACATGAAATTTTGGCCTGAGGTAAGAGTTAGGGGATTTACTGTAAGGAGAAAGAAGTGAGTTGAGTTGAACTTAGAAGATCATTTATGAGGGGGAAAATAGATTATAAAGGAGGCAACGTGATATAAAAAAAAATGGAAAAAAACAAAGCATTTAAAGAAAACCAAAAAATAGTGTGAAATTAGTGCTGAGAGAATATGTTTTATTAGAACTAAAAAACCTTTGTTAAGCCTCATAAGTGCACGCAATGCCTCAATGGAATAAATGGACATCTCAAAACATTTTTCTCAACAAAATAATTAAAACTCTCTAATATATAATTTAGGTGGTAATTATTAAATTAAAAACATAACATTATAATGACTAGAGAATAGATTTTAATTAAAATTGGGTCAAATATACATTTTTTTTCCTGCATTCACATTGTTTATTAAGGCATCCATTTATTTGAGTCCAGAATCAATAGAATTGGATAAAAATATGATTAAAAAAAACGTATTAAAAAATTATTTTTTAGAATGTTGTCTAATAATAATTAAGTGGAAAAGGCCAGGAGTATGTCATAAAACTGTTTTTGTTTGGTTAAGAGCTCGTCTTCCTCGGACATAAGGAAACAGGTTAATGGCGCAAGACCCAGAGGCATCTGGCAGGAGTGATAGCCTACTCCCATATGGACCACCAAAGGGTTATTATAGGTGGCATGGTTTTCCTTGATAGTAGTGATGCGTCAAACCGACATTTGCTGATAGCAGCCAGAGATGGATGTCCTCACTGTTGGTTTGACCATTGAGTTTGATAAGTTTTTCCACCTTTTGAAAAAAAAATAATAATAATAATAATAATTAAGTGGAAAAGTTTGGTCTCACAAATCCTCTAACCTAATTCTAAACAAAATTATAACTATGTACTATATATACTGAGGCCATTTCTTCAGATTGAAAAAAAAATGCACCAAAATTGTTTAAAAATAAATAAATAAAAATATGAGCAATTTTTATCAAAATTGTGTCTTCCATTGTTTTCAGAAAAAACCAGGTAGACTCTGGCCTTATTACGTAGCATCGGCAACGCGCCTCTGATAAGTATAAATACAATGCACCCAAGCACCCCATTACCTGGAGTGGATTCTCCCCAACCCCAACCTTCTCTTCAGGAAATAATATTTCTCAGTCGTTATGGCTGGACAATCTCTTGCTGCTACCTGCAAATGTCATGGCTAGATAATTTGTTGCTGCCTGCAAATGTCAGTTTCTGCTTATTATTGGAAATACTGAGAGGGGGGGTGAATCAGTATTTATTATTTTTTTTTCTAGTGATTGCCAAAAGCATTTATAGATATGTATATGTATACACAGAACACAGAGATCAATAATCGGAATAAATGCTTTTATTAAAACTCAAGACAGTGCAATGAAATAAATACAATATAAGTATAAATCTGATTTTGAATTAGTTTCCAAGCTCCAACTTGGATTTCAGTGAGGCTCCAACCTCCAAAGCACCAACTCTATTTTGCAGTGGTTCTGCACTTAGGAGCACCTACCCCCAATGACTTCAGTCATGTTCAATTCTGAGGCTCCAACCCAACTTTGGTATACACTGGTATGTTGTTGCACTCTATTCAGCTTTCGCTGCTTCTACTACGCATTTTGCCTCTACTACTTCCATTATCTCATACTCGGGGTATTCAGCACAACAACTGCACCTGTCGTTCTCTATTTTTTTTTTTGTTTTTATACATTCTCATGCCTTTGTCCATTCGTTTCCGCTTGCTCACTGGCTCTTTGGCTTCCTCATCGCTCGCTTGAGCTTCGGCTTCCTCAACACTCGTTTGACCTTCTGGCTTCCCTTCTCCATTTGCTTTTGCTTCCTATGCCACGTCATCCTTTTATCGCAATCGCCGCTTCCGGAGGTTCGCACATAACACAGTCGATTGCCAATGGCCGATTCCCCTGTTGGACATGATATTATATAAACTCCAGTTGATATTCTCGTTGGGTCGGCAACCTTATCGCAATCGGCGATCGCAAGGAAAGGGTCGCTTAACACTGTGTTCCCTCTGCTCTGAATTCCCGATGCGATAATCGCTATTGGCAATCGCAATGGTCCACTTGAAACTTCATGACTTCCACTCCCGACGCGTCGAATGCGATATAACAATAAACAGAAGTTAATATACCTATCGGGTCCGCAACCTTATCGCAATCGGGGGTTTCCCTTAGCGGAGGTCCGATGCGATATCGCTATCGGCGATCGCAAGTTGCACAGGGTCAGTTCCGATGCGATATCTCTATCGGCGATCGCAAGTCGCATATGGTCAGGGCCTTACACACTTGTGATACCCGCTCCGAAATGCTGATGCGATAATCACTATCGCAAATCACAAAGGTTCAGGGCTCGAAGGCTTGCGATGTAGCAACGGATGCGATAGCTGTTAATGCATATATAGATGGGTTTTGCCTCCGATAGCTCCCGATTGTGTAATATGCTTCCTCCGATGGCTCTGTTTTGGCTCTGTTTGTTGTGGTGGCAGTTGCACGCATATGAGTGATAGTTGTTAAATGCATGCGTATAAGCTCTCTGATCGCTGTTTGCGTCCTTTGTTTCTTCGATGGCTTTCTGCGTCGTCTGTTTGCTCTGTCTACACCTCTGTTGCTTCGATGGCTTTCTGTGTCATCTGTTTGCTCTATCTACACCTCTATTGCTCCGATGGCTCTGCTTGTAGCTATTACCTGCATACATATAAGTTCTCTGATGACTTATTTGCATTCCTCCATTAGCTCTGTCAGCTCTTTGTGTCGTTTTCTCCTCTGGTGGCTCCTCTTATTTGGCTCTGTCTCCTTCCTTGAATATTGCCATATTGACATCAATGACAATTTGTGACCAACAATCTCCCCCTTTGTTATTGATGGCAATATTCTTCTGCTCTCTCCCCCTTTGACATCAATGGCAAAGGAATGCATATGGACTCCCCCTGTCCTACTACATCTTTATGAATGGACTTGAGTGATGATAAAGAAATAACCCCCATATTTTGACGCAGATGTTTCAAATGCTTCTCGAGGAAGATGTTTTGTGAAAATATCAGCTATCTTCTCCTTAGTACTGATATATTCCAGGACAATGTTTTGTTCAGCTACTTGCTCACGGAGGAAATGATACTTGATTGGTATATGTTTGGTTCTTGAGTGCATCACTAGATTTTTGTTGAGACTAATAGCACTTGTGTTGTCACAATGGATGGTAATTGGTTGATCTGTACATATGTCGAGATCTTTTAGAGCTTCCTTCATCCATAGTATCTGAATACAACAGTCTGTTGCAGCAATATACTCGGCTTCGGCTGTGGATAATGATATGGATGATTGTTTTTTGCTAAGCCAGGATACCAAACAGTCTCCTAAGAAGAATGCATTTCCACTAGTACTTTTCTGATCATCTATACTTCCAGCCCAATCAGCGTCGATGTATGCAGTTACAGTCAGTGTTGAGTTCTTTGGGTACCAAAGATCGAAATCAAAAGTTCTCTTCAGATATCTGAGAATTCTTTTTACAGCTAATAAATGGGATTGTTTGGGAGCAGATTGAAATCTTCCCACCATTCCTACTGCTTTCATTATGTCTGGTCGTGTAGTTGTTAAGTATAGAAGGGATCCAATAATTGACCTGTAATGAGTTGCATCTACTAGAGGGGAATCATCATCTTTGCTCAATTTGCAGGTTGTGGTCATAGGTGTGCTCACGGGTGCACAGTGCTCCATTCCATATTTTTTGAGTATGTCTTTTAGATATTTGGCTTGAGATATACACAATCCTGCTCTGGTTTGAGATACTTGAAGTCCAAGGAAGTGGGACAGCTCTCCTATCATTGACATCTCAAACTCTTTTGCCATGCTTTGAGAAAATTCATGGCTCATTTCATCATTATTACTAGCAAAAATCAGATCATCAACATAAACAAGAGAAACTAGTAACTTCCCTTGATCTGTCTTTATGTATAGATTGCTTCCAGCCACTCCCTTTTTGAAACCTTATTGTTGTAGATAGTTATCCAGTCTTGAATACCAAGCTCTAGGAGCTTGTTTCAACCCATATGAAGCCTTTTTCAATTTACAGACTAAGTCCTTTCCTGCTGTTAGATCAAAACCTTATGGTTGCTCCATGTAGACTTCCTCCTTGATTTCCCCACTTAGAAATGCTGATTTCACGTCCATTTGATAGATTTTGAATCCTTTTGAGCAAGCAAATGCCAAGAACATCCTGATAGCTTCCATACGGGCCACTGGTGCAAATGTCTCTTCAAAGTCAACTCCTTCAATTTGTGAATAGCCTTTGCAGACAAGTCTTGCCTTGTTTCTGATAACTTGTCCTTCCTCATTCATTTTATTTTTGAACACCCATTTGATTCCTATTATGTTTTTGTCCTTTGGATGAGGTACCAACTCCCAAGTCTTGTTCTTCTCAATTTGGGACATTTCTTCTTCCATGGCTTTTACCCAATGAGGATCCTTACTTGCTTCTGCAAATGTTTCTGGTTCTGTCATAGATAGGAGGGCAATGACTTTTCTCTTGGGTGTGATCGATATCCTTCTTTGAGTCTGCACACCTTCATCTTTATCTCCAATGATCTGCTCTTCTGGATGATGTCTTTGGACATACTTCATCTTTGAAGGGGTATTAGGTGGTTCTCTTTCCTCTTTTTCTTCTTCTTCCTCATTTATTTCTTCTTCTTTAGGTTCTTCTTCTTCAATGAGAGAGTCATCTTCATGTTCTTCAATTTACCTTTCTGGAAGATCTTCATCAACCTTTACATCAATGCTTTCCACTATTTTCTTCAGTCGGTAATTGTAGCACTTGTAAGCCTTGCTCTGGTAGAGTATCCAAGAAATATCCCTTCATCAACCCGAGAATCAAACTTTCTGGGTGAGCCATCATTTATTTTTATGAAGTACTTGCTTCCAAAGATCTTGAAGTACTTCACCGAAGCAGGTCTTCCTTTCCATAGCTCATAAGTGTTTTTTTCACAATTTGGTCTTAATTGAGTTCGATTCAATGTATAGACAGTTGTCCCTACTGCTTCTCTCCATAATTTAGGTTGTAAGTCTGCTGCTAATAACATTGTTCTTGCCATTTCTTGGATTGTTCGATTTCTTCTTTCAACTACCCATTTTGCTGAGGTGTTCTGGCAGCTGAGAATTCCCTTTTAATTCCATGGATATTACAGAACTCACTAAACTCATTTGATGTGAATTCTCCTCCTATGTCTGTTCTGGGGCACTTAATTTTTGAATATTTTTCATTTTCTACAGGGGCTTTTAGATTCTTAAAACACTCAAAAGTTTCATATTTATACTTTATGAAATATATCCACATCATTCTAGTATAATCATCAACAAATAACACAAAGTACCTTTCTCCTTGGAGTGCTTGATTTCTAGTTGGCCCACACACATCAGCATGGATGATCTCCAAGGGCTTCGATGTACAGTGTTCCTTTGTCTTGTGGTTGGTTCTGGTCTGCTTTCCATGTTTACATGGACCACACATTGCTTGATTTGGTTTGAACAGTCTTGGGATGTCTTGTACAGCTTTGATCTTGCTGATATTAATCAGATTTTCGAAGCTTGTATGTCCAAGTCGCTTGTACCATAGCCAACTCTCATTTGTCTGACTCAAGTAGCATTTATTTTCCTGAATCTTGTTCACAATGTAAATGTTGTCTGGTGTTCTCACCCCTTTTGCCACAAGTTTCCCAAAGGCAGAGTTCCTTATTTCACAATATTTGGTGCTGAAAACAACCTTATGTCCTTGATCACAGATTTGGCTGACACTGAGAAGGTTGTGTTTGAGTCCGTCAGCCAGCAGAGCATCTTGAGCTTTTCCTTTTCCATTGATCAGAGTAACTGTTCCTTTTCCCGCAATTCTGCCAGTTCCGCTTCCAAAAGACACATTCCCTTCCTTTTTGCTCAGTGAGACAAACTTCCTTCTGTCTCCTGTCATGTGTCTGGAGCACCCACTATCTACAAACCACTGGTTTCCATCATTTTGAGCAAATAGAGTCAGGCCACATTTGTCCATGCTGGAGTTCTTGCTACTCGTCTTTCTTCCTTTGAGTGGGCGGTCTTGTTCATAGTGTCCATTATTGTAGCAGAAAGAAAAAATCTGAACAAATTTGATCAAGGGATCAAATGAATTGAAGGTTTTGATTTGTCCCTACCTTTTGGGGGCATATGAGTTGATTACTCGATCCTTTAGCGTTGTCTTTTCACTTCTGTGAGCCATACAATGTTTGCCTTGATGACCGAAGTTTTTACAGTGAAAGCAGTGTCCAAGAAAGATGGTTTTGAAGCAACCACGGTTTGAGTCAATTTCCTTCCTGGGAATTACTCTCCCCTCGTCCTTTGGATTTGCCATGGACCCTTGGTGGAGTACAGGTTTGTATTTGCTGTAGTGTCCATGATTCGACTCCACATTCTTCTTTGGAGTAATTCTCTCTTCATTCTTGGGATCTGGGATGCACTTTTGATAACATACTTTTTCATCTTTTGGATTGCAGGAGAGTGCATCGGCATAGCTTTTCACACTATTATTAGTGCTTGAGGATTCTCCTTTGAAACCTATTCCAGACTTGTCATATTGAGGTTTTTTATTTTTCATAATAGTCTCAAGTATTTGAGAGCTTTTACAGCCCTTTTTAATTTGCTCCAACTCCTTTCTCAAAGACACTATTTCGGCCTCACGTTCCTCACAGTTCTCTTCTTTTTCTTTAAGTTTTGCTTCCAAGAGATCTTCTCTCCTTCTTATTTCCTCGTTTTCTACTTTGAGAGAAATGATTTTGTTCTGTAGTTTCTCATTTTCTTCAATGGCGCTTATTAATAGTTCATCTACACTTCTTTCCAGCCCTGAGTCGTCATCATCTGTGAGTGCCATGAATAATGCTTCTTGGTTTTCATCATGATCACTTTCCTCATCTGATTTCTTTTTTATGACCATAAACTCATCCTCAGCAGACTCATCTTGCTTGGAGAAGAAGTTTTTTCTTATTGAACCCTTTCTTTTTGTATTCCATTCTTTTAGAATTTCCCTCATCATCACTGTCATGTTTATGAGGACATTTTGTTGCATAATGACCTATTTTACCACATTTAAAATAGATAAGAGGATACTTGTCTTTAAGCTTATATCCTCTCTTTCGCTTTCGTACAAATTGAGCCAATTTAGATTCCACATCTGACTCATCACTACAGTCATTCCTTTCTTTCCCTTTCTTTGACTTTGAGGCCTTGAATGATGCATCTTTGGAGCTTGGCCCACCTTTCCTCATTTCATAGGCAGTGAGAATTCCATGGAGTTCATCCATTTTGAGCGTATCTAGATCCTTTGCTTCTTCTATAGCGCTTATTTTGGAGTCAAATCTGTCTGGAAGAGACCTTAATACCTTTTGAACAATGGTACTTTCTTCCACTTTTTCGTCCAATACTTTCATATAATTTACCACTTCAGCTACTCGGAGGAGGTATGCTGCAATATCTTCTTCATCTTCCATCCTCAAACTTTCAAATTGTCTTCTCTGAGTTTGAAGCTTTGCCTTTTTGACTTTTGAGTCTCCATCGTACAAGCCAACTAGCTTCTCCCACATTTCTTTGGCAGAGGTACAGTGCATGATTTTTGTAAACTCAGAATCAGTGATTCCACTAGTGATGGAGTTCATGGCCTTTGCATTTGTGATGTAGGCTTTCCTGTCATCTTGGTCTGTTGGAAGAGTGGAAGTCGTTTGATATTCATTTTGACAAAAATGCCAGACTTCAGGTCCAAGGGACATTAAGTAGTAGGTCATTCTTTTCTTCCAGAAACCAAAATTAGTGCCATCGAACAAAGGAGGTCTTCCTGATGCTTTGTGATTTCTCAACATGGCTTTGGATCCTTCTTCAAGCTGTTAGGCTTAGTATGAAGAACCTGTGCTCTGATACCAATTGTTGGAAATACTGAGAGGGGGGGTGAATCAGTGTTTATTATTTTTTGTTCTAGTGATTGCCAAAAGCATATATAGATATGTATATGTATGCACAGAACACAGAGATCAATAATCGGAATAAATCCTTTTATTAAAACTCAAGACAATGCAATGAAATAAATACAATATAAGTATAAATCTGATTGTGAATTAGTTGCCAAGCTCCAACTTGGAATTCAGTGAGGCTCCAACCTCCAGAGCACCAACTCTGTTTTGCAGTGGTTCTACACTTAGGAGCACCTACCCCCAATGACTTCAGTCTCGTTCAATTCTGAGGCTCCAACCTCTTGGGCTCCAACCGAACCTTGGTATACACTGGTATGCTGTTGCACTCTATTCAGCTTCCGCTGCTTCTGCTACCCCTTTTGCCTCTACTACTTCCACTATCTCATACTCAGGGTATTCAACACAACAACCGCATCTGTCGTTCTCTGTTTTTTTTTTTATATACATTCTCATGCCTTTGTCCATTCATTTCTGCTTGCTCGCTGGCTCTTTGGCTTCCTCCTCCCTCGCTTGAGCTTCGGCTTCCTCAACACTTGCTCAACCTTCTGGCTTCTCTTCTCCATTCGCTTTAGCTTCCTATGCCAAGTCATCCTTTTATCGCAATCGCCGCTTCCGGAGGTTCGCACATAACACAGTCGATTGTCGATGGCCGATTCCCCTGTTGGACGTGATATTATATAAATTGCAATTGATATTCTCGTCGGGTCGGCAACCTTATCGCAATCGACGATCGCAAGGAAAGGGTCGCTTAACACTGTGTTCCCTCTGCTCCAAATTCCCGATGCGATAATCGCTATCGGCGATCGCAATGGTCCACTTGACACTTCATGACTTCCGCTCCCGACGCGTCGGATGCGATATAACAATAAACAGAAGTTAATATACCTATCGGGTCCGCAACCTTATCGCAATTGGGGGTTGCCCTTGGCGGAGGTCCGATGCGATATCGCTATCGGCGATCGCAAGTTGCACAGGGTCAGGTCCGATGTGATATCGTTATCAGCAATCGCAAGTCACATATGGTCAGGGCTTTACACAGTTGTGATACCTGCTCCGAAATGCCGATGCGATAATCGCTATTGCAAATCGCAAAGGTTCAGGGCTCGACGGCTTGCGATGTAGCAACAGATGCGATAGTTGTTAATGCATATATAGATGGGTTTTGCATCTGATAGCACCCGATTGTGTAATCTGCTTCCTCTGATGGCTTTGTTTTGGCTCTGTTTGTTGTGGTGGCAGTTGCACGCATACGTGTGATAGTTGTTAAATGCATGCATATAAGCTCTCCGATCGCTGTTTGCATCCTCTGTTGCTTCGATGGCTTTCTGCGTCGTTTGTTTTCTCTGTCTACACCTTTGTTGCTCCGATGGCTCTGCTTGTAGCTGTTACCTACATACATATAAGTTCTCCGATGACTTATTTTCATGCCTCCATTGGCTCTGTTAGCTCTTTGTGTCGTTTGCTCCTCTGGTGGCTCCTCTTCTTTGGCTCTGTCTCCTTCCTTGAATATTGCCATATTGATATCAATGACAATCTGTGTCCAACACTTATTCCCATTTTATTGGAGTTTGCATTTTTTCGTTTGATGGAATGCAGGCATGTAACCACTTAATTCTCTACAACCCCAACAGCTAAACCATGGATTCAGAATACATATTGTGTATATAGATCCACTGCTCTCTCCAGGAAATACTGCTTGGGCGCTTGAAACAAGCAATCAAACAGATTCAATAGAGACATTATTTAGAGGTGGCACCGTTGGTTTGAAATTTGAATGCCAGCACTATTAGTTCAACCCCTATTCTTCAAAGCAAGTCCCAGCCAACTGATTAATCTCTCAGCAGAGGGAATTTGAATTATTGAAGTTCCATATGTACGTGTAAGCAATTTTATTTAAATATCAATGTGATGAGTGATTTAAAAATTTACATGTATTCATGTTTATGTTTAAGTAATTCTAAATAAAATTGCAGAAAAAATAAATTAATTTATTAATTTATTAAAAAAATAGTGATTATGTTCATTTAGATTTTAAGAAAAGCATAAAAAATTTAATAGTGTCAAGGATTCAAAATAAGCATAAATTTATGGTTTTTCTATTTCTTAGAAAAAGTTGGTTTTTATCTTTTCTCAGGCTCTTTAATTTTGTATTATATTCATTTAAGCCTAATGCTTGAAGGTTGAGACTCATATGATTTGTCTACATACTCGGCTATTGGTATTATATATAACATTAAAAACTTTCTGGTTTGTTTGGGTAAAATAGTGAATTTCTTTTTGAGTTTTAGAGATTTGTGTATTTTTTAGTGTTGGTAGGGTATTGATAAATCTTGGTTTATATAAGATGGGTTTATTTAGTAGTTTGATTAAAAAACAAATATATTTTGTGGTTGTAGATGGAAATCTCAAATGTGTGGTTACCAAGGCTATGACGTGATCTATGCATTCATATTTGAATCTAAACACAACAATTGTTCACATTTTTGTGAGAAATATCTATTCTTCTATCTTGTCAGAAGATTATGAATTTCTTCAAAATGCATGCCTTGTATATTGTTATTGTTTGACATGTCAAAATCTTCCCAAATTCTTATTTAAAAGTGTGTTCAAACTTGTTTCATTATTTATGATCTTCTTTCAGTCCAACTCATCATATTGAATTTTGAAATTATACTTAATGTGTTAACCAAGCTCTTTGAAATCTTTTTAAAAATAATTTAACATAATCTATAAAATATTAGAAATTACATGAATAATGACTATATATAATTGCATAGAATAATTTGTAAAATATTAGAAAATTAATTAGTATGATTATATATTGCTCATTATTAATTACTTATTATAAAAATGAACACAATTAATATATTTAATTTTCAAAATAATATTATATATATATTAACATAAACTATTATAATATCAATAAAATCTTTTAATAGAAAAAAACTATTATATTATTATATATATTAAACAAAATTATATATATTATATATACTATGATTAAAAGAAATCAAAACATTATTGAAAAGAGAAATAATTGGCATTATTTGGAAAATTTAGTAATTTTTTTATAGAATTTTATATAAAATGTATGAAGTAATTTTTAAAAGGAAATATCCGTTACAAATTTGGTTTCAATTTATATTGATTTCAATACTTAGATTTTTTTGCACAGAATTTATTTCTTTTGTTTTATGATTTCTTATATAAAAATGCTATAAAAATGTGTTCAATTATGTATTATAGTTTTTTTAAGTATTTTATTTAATTTTATTTTATTTTGTAATATTATTTAATTTAATTATTAATTATATAATTTTTATTTAAATTATGAGATGTAAGTTTAATCTTTAAAAGAGGATTATTTTTAATTAATAAAATTAGATTGTTTTATTTTTTTTTTATTTTTTTATATAATTTATTTTGTTTTGAAAAAATAAACTTATTTTAAAATTTGGAACATTGGTAAAAAAATATTAATTAAATTATGTTTAGAGAATTTTCCTTATCTTATATAGAATCTAAAGATCTAAGTTAAAGCTAGTCTATGTTTGCATAGAAAAATTTTGAAATGTTTTTTGATTGATGAATTGATGAGAGAATTATCCATCTCAATTTTGCATTGAAAATTCCCATAAACCCTCTTGGTCCCTAAACTTTATATAGCTATATCTCATGTATATGAAATCACAATGATATCATATCAAGAGCATAGAAGACACAAAGAGGGATCCGAATCACTAGTTGCATGATAGTTTTTGACACCTCTTAATATATTTTTTTAAGTAATGCAGAAATGTGGACATTCTCATGGGTCTTATAATGGTTGCATTCGTGTCCTTGTAGAGATTGAAATTCAATTATATTTTCTCTAAGATGGTTGGTTGCCTCAAATAAACATGTCCAAGTCATTATTTGCTTCAATCATGTTAATTTGTTGGTATGCACAATGGGTTTCACATCATTCTTGTACTTTTGGAAGTCATAACTAAATTCATTAGTTTTATAATGAGTGGTGAACTTAAAAACATGTCCCAATCACTCATGGAATTTGAATTCATCATTTCACTAATAAGTATAATTTGACCCAAAGTGGTTCTTACATGTTAAAACCAAGTTTGGATCATAAAAAAAATTACATGACAACAAAAGGTAAGGCCTTTTAGATGAACGTAGCTAAAGGTAATCCACTTTCAATCATGAATAAAGTCATCACTGAGCTATAAAGGGAAGGTGTAGTTTTTTGTGTGAGTGTGACAGTGTGATAGTGTTATCTCTATCCAATGCAAAGACTTGGTTATGGTTTGCACTTCCTCTTGCAAGTGTGATAGCGTTATCTATTGATCTAATGCATAGAAAGGATGGTGGGTCATGATCGCCTTATTGAATGTGAGAATAGGTTTAAGTTATGATTTCTATTATGAGTGTGATTGTGTTATCACTCAATCAAAGATGAAGGTAGTGCTAGTAAATCCAACATGAGAAAAGCAATAGTTCATAGTCACCTTTGTGGATGTGAAGATTTATTTGTAATTTAACCTTTCTTTTCTAGCAATGGATAAAATAACCTAACACTCAAGTAGTCAAAAGGGTGCCTTTAATGAAAGCAAAGTGTAACACCCCAAGGATGACCACTATGTATAGTTGTACATTATGATTAGGCTAGCGAACCAGCATTTTGTTGGTCTGGTGTGCTTATGGGTGTATATATATGTGATGTGCCTATGTGCCTATGTATATAATTCTTTGAGGCGAGAGTGTATATGTGATTTTAGACTAGTGAAACTATGTGCTAAAAGGATAGAAAGCCTAGCAAATGTAATATACAGTCCCATTCATATTAATAAAATACACCAATGTTATAGACTAAGTCAGATGAGAGAGATGGGGGACTAGGACTCCATGAGTAGGAAAGAGGGATAAGTCCTAAGAAAAGGTGGCTTAGCCTAAAATAAGCGTAAAGTCATGAACCACATTCTTTTATTCTAAATTCCTAAGGAGAGTTATGAAGATACTACTTTTCACATTGGGCACATGTATATAAAATGTGAGGATTTAGTGCAACTCTCTATTCCATTCCATCATTTTGATTTTTTTGACTATTGTACTTTATATAGGGAAAAAAAAGTGACCCTACTATTTTTACTTGGGGTGAGTGCACTTTTCCTTGGGTTGCCTTGGGAAAGGTTGGAGCCCTAGAAGGAGAAGTGTAGGGATATGATTCGTTATATGAGGCCTAGAGGGTACCTAGAGACCCTTGAGCATAGCTATAGCTCTCAAAACCATAGGTCTCTGAGACTCCATGCATGACCTACACTGGATTCCTTTAAAGATATTGGCACAACTTAAGGCATTAATAATTATGGGTGTAGTAAAGGAGGTGGTCTACATTGGGTTGTGCAAGCTAATTAGGAACGAAATATTGTAGGTTGGAGTGTTGATGGGGTTTGGTACCTTTGCCTTGGCCATATTTTTTATTGTGGATTCATAGCCTCAACTCGGCAATAGCCCACTATTAAGAGTATTAGAGCAGTGAGGTCCATAGTTAGGTGATACATCTAAGGTTTCCAATTGGTGCTTATATTTATGGATAAGTTCTCCAATTTATTTTTGTTATTATTGTTGTTGTTGTTGTTATTATTATATGCATGCTTGTTGTTATGTTTGTAGTATATGTTTAACTATCGTTAGAATCATAATTACATGTTGCAATACATATAATTGCATTAGATATGCATATATGGAGCTTAACTAGTATATGGGTTCCTGAAGGTGTAAATTGGGCTTGGTACACTAACATAAAATTTTTGAGTTGTAGTAGATAATCGGTTCTCTTCTTGGCATAACACACAGGTATCAAAGATCAATATGGATAGGTTAACAAAAAAAAATTATGGTATTACAGGTAGATTTTAGTAGTAATGTCCCTTAATTGAGTGGATGGGGGTTGCTACAATGTGGTGTTGTGGTGAAATTTATACCACTAAAAATATATGGGTCAAAATTTAGCACATAAAGGAAAAATATGCAAATTGAGGTGTTTGACAAAATGTGTCTTGGGCATAATCTAAAAGAGAAGCGTGAATCCAAAAAAAAAGGGTTAAAACAAATGCTTGTGTGTGTTTGAATTTGGATAGTAGGTGAGTCATCAAAGCACAGATTTGTATCATTGGGTCGAAATATGAATTTGCACAATCAACAATGAAAGAAAATTTGGAACATTTAATGAAATTTCCAAATTTGGGGTGAAATTTGGAGATAAAATGAATGAAAAATGTCAATTCGATGGCTACATGCTTCTAATTCATAGTTAAATGATCAAATTTAGTGAGCAGATGATGTAGTGTAGGAGTTGAGTATGCATATTTTGCGCTAATGAAAAAAAAATAGTGCTGAAATTAGAACATTTGGAAATTTTTCAAAACTTTGAAATTTTTGTACTAGTGACACCAAGTGGTCATTGAGTTGACACATGGAAGAGGACAGTTAGCATCATGAGGTCCATTTGGAGTGGAACAAGTTCATTATCAGTTGAGCACCTCTAAGTCCAAAGTGAATGAGGCTTGTTGGATTTTGATCATCCCACACCGATGGATCCTGCAAAAGCAAGAAAGTGTGTTATTAGGTAATCATATTTTAGCCCAAAAATAACCTAGACTTGATCATAATCATCCTCCACTGCTGTACTTTTTGAAGTTAGGTTTCATGGTTGACCTCTGACCATCTTTAATTTTGAAATCAATTTAGACCATTGGATTTTGATCATTCTCCACTATTAGATCCTTCATATATGAGGTAGTGCATTGGTGGGCTCCAATATTGCAGCAATAATGCTGCAACTCCTAGGACTCCCTTCTTTACTTTTATCAACCCGGTCGTTCGTAAAAAACTTGGAAGCGATGGTGCCGTATGCACAAGTACTAGCTCTTGCCGCAACTATCACTTGGTCAGCTGGCACAAGTCCGCTAGGGGCTTAAGCCAACTTCTATGAGCTCTTAGAAGAAGCTTTTTAATTGATGGATGAAAGCTAACTCGAAGCAAGCTAATTTATTTGTGAAAAGAGATTGAAAAACTGAAGGAAAGCGCAAACCCTGGCAAACCCTAATTCTACCAGCTAGTCCTACTGATGCAAAGAAGATAATGCAAACTACCGAAAGAGATGCCATTACTTCTATGAAGGTAAAATACATGTGTCTAGACTACCTCTATCTGGAGAAAACATTTTTTCATATTTTTGATTAAGTTGTCAGGTTTTATCATGCATATGCTTTCACTGTTCTTGGCTGTGCAGGGGTGGATCAAGGAGGAGGAATGCTTGGAAAAGGTTGGGAAGGTTCAGAGAGGATCTAAGGAGTTCCCAAAACCCTTCCAGAGGGCTTCACAAAGTTTGGCTATCAAGAAACCTCATTTGTGAGCTTCTACAGGAAGTTTGCAGGGGTTCTACAGGATGTTCAAAAATTTCTACAGGATGTTTAAAAAGTGGATTTTAGATAATGGGTGAGTGAGGGAAGGTGCATGGATGGATAAGGAGGTAGGGTAGGGGCCTGGAGTAACCCAAAAACTGGTGGGTGGAGTGGTGAGAAGGTGTAGAAGGCTGACTTGGCTTGAAGAAGGCTAAGGCAATGATTGAGCAAGAAGGTAGGGTTACGTGGAAAAAAAGGACAGATAGGAGACGAGGAACCTAGCTAGGAGATGGAACAGGTGGCTCAGATGATGTTTGTTGGCTAGTTGAATTGTTTATTGATTAAACAATCAAGTACCACATTAATTGTCAACCTGGGAAAGTCTTTTTATTCCAAAGGCTACCGCGTACTGTATGTACTTTAATTCCAAAAGCATTAAGAGCTGTAGTATACGTAATTCTTACACTAAGTTATCACAGTGCTGATAAAATAAAAGTAATTAATTAAAATTACAAATCTGGAAAGCAAAGAGATGGATGCTCTATTGGCAAAGGATCGGGACCCTATCCTCCAGGTGAGGACGTTCAGCACCCGCCCCTGGAATCAGATTGCTAACGCACACTGCACTTAGATTCACCGGTGAAATACACTTGCATAACTTCAAACAATTAATAAAACAGAGTGCTAGCAAAACAGAATTGCAAGAGGTAATGCTACAGAATCCAAACAGAGTATTTGCAGAAAGAAACTATCACACACTTACACACTTGAC
>APFE031595806.1:4664-101029 GCA_000404065.3 Pinus taeda | reverse complement strand
AGGGTTACGTGGAAAAAAAGGACAGATGGGAGACGAGGAACCTAGCTAGGAGATGGAACAGGTGGCTCAGATGAGGTTTTAGGTGGATGAAAGAGTGGTGGAGATGCCCTGCACGGTGTACGTTCAACCAAATCAACAAAGTCTTGCAAATGATCAAAGTCCTAGCTAATCTAGTCTACCTATCAAAAGCATGAATGAACAATAGCTTTATTGGAAATAAAACCATGTACATCAACTATGCAAAGAAACATTTCAGAGCTCTAAACCCATAACTAATTCCTGCAAAGGAAAACACTACACTAAGGATTGCATGGTCAAGCAAACTAGTATTTTTGTTGGGGCAGCACTGTTTCTTCAATTCCAGCCCCTGATCCAATAAGGATGAGGTGAAACCGAGAGTGTGGTTTTCCCTTTTCTTTGGAGATTTTTCTGTTATTATCTTAACAAAACACCTGAAGCAATTATATTCATAAACAGTGATCTATCCAAGCAACATAACTAAATCTGCCTAACAGAAATACATTCAAATGCATAAAGGGAAACAGTGATGCATAAAGGAAAAGTAACAGTACAGAAAGGAAGCCCTAGGCTCTCAGGTTGGGCCCAACCCTGAGAGCTATAACTCCTATGGAAAACTCAGAGTTGATATAAAATCGAACTACTTCTCATTTTCAAAAAATAGTCATAAGAGTGATGCCAAAAATGGCTACAAGAGAACAAAGTAAAGCTAGCAACACTGTGGTGCAAAATATGCAATGGTTTCAAAAGTCCCTTACGAAGGCTGAGACCTCAACATTTATACATCACGAGGGCCCTAGCTGGCCTCCTCAATCTGTGGAACTCGGCTGTCCAAACTGTGAGTTAGACAGTCCCTTCTAAAATCTGCTTGGCTGCCTTCTAGATTTGGTTTTGGTGGTCTTTGGAGCTCGGAGTTGGGGGTGAAGATCCCGAGGAAGGATTATTTAATGCAATAGACAACCCCCCTATGAATCCTCACCTCAGGCTTGGCTGTCTTTTAGCCCATGATTGCTCGGTTTTGCTCCAACATGTGTCAGAAAACCTGGAATAAGCACGTGTTAGCCACCTAGGAAGAGGGACTACCCTTATTCGTACAAATGACATAATCATACTGAAAATAATGCATAAGCTATGGAAAATGAAGGATTGAACAAGGACTGAACAAGGATAATTAGGCCAAATGAGCCCAACAAGTTACCAATTTTGGGGCTCATCATGCATCATCAGGGGAGCAGCTTTAAGCCTAAATTCATTTTGGGTCATTATATTTGAGGAAACTATGTTGTTATAGGTACCAAAGTTAAGTTACTTTGTGAATGGGTGAGCATTTCTAATCCCAAACCTAATCTCAACTATCAAATATGAGCGGATCTCAATTGTTGGATCCTTTGGATTCAAATGACATCATCAATCTTTGATCATAAGTAATACCAAATTTAGTATTCACCATTAGATCACATTGGTCTTACCTGTCAAATCCTGGGGGTGTGCAAGTTATACGTAGAGGGATAAAGGTGCAAAACAATACCCTCCCATCGTCATAGTTAGTAAGAGGTTGCCACGTGGATTGGTGTTAGAAGAAGTGAAATCCTCGTCTCATTAAGTATTGGAAAGGTTTCGTGTGGATTGTAGGGCCAAGTAGGGTTGAAAGGAAAATAGAGAAAAAAAAGGGCAATTGCATGGGTGTCATGTGTCATGGGGCACCATGCATGTAAAAGGTTGATTATTACCATTTGACCCATTTCTCTCTACCATGGTTGCAAGTGACATTTCCATTGTACAAAGTTGAAAGTGAGCTCAACTAACAAAAGGTACCTTTCGAACCCAAATATTACATCAGACACCACAAAATTTACCAGTCTAGTAGAATATTATGTAAATTTTTTCAAGGTTCCCAGGTCTTAAACTTTTGGGGCTATTTTTTAGGCCCTAAATAATGTTTTTTTATTGGAAACCTCAAGGAACTACATGTACTATGTGTACCAACGTACATAGAGTCCCCTATTACTTAATGAAATATATCAACAAGATATTTTGAAAGAGATATTATATGTGAAAATTAGAGTTAATATGTGAATCTTACACTTGAAATAGTGTAGGAAGACAAAAAGGTTACTAATCCAGTTTCAAGAGGCATAACTCCTTACTCAAAGCTTATATTGGGACATAAAAGTAATGAATGGAAATCTATTAGCCAATATAATCCAACATAGAGTCAAAATTGGAATCTAAGCATCTAGCCTTCCAAAAATTAGCAAAAACATATCTAACGGGCCAAAAGGGAAAAATTGGAAACAAATAGTACGAACTTCAATAAGCCATAATCTTCAACTCGTAGCTAAAATATGGGAAAATAAATAGTCAATGGAAATATAATGAAGAGAAAAAACCAATTATCCACCCAAATTTCTAAATTGAGTAAGAAACTTTCTTAAGAAATTCAAGGAAGTCCTACAATAGTATAAATCTCCATGGATTCATAAATTGTGGTGTTTTATTTAAATTTGATTTTGGTGAATGACTAACAAAAGTTGTTGTATGTACATTGTAGAATTGAATTATAGGCATAACAAAGTAATTTCAACATGAGGACCATGAACATGGAGTATTCCTATGGGTACTATATCCATGAAGAGGAAGTCAAGGGATGAATGTCAACATGGGAAATATTGAAATATAATCAAATGGACATGGAGAGGGAGTATTATAAAATGGAGGGTTGGTGGAGACTATCACGAATATCAATATGGAGGTGCTCAACTATAGTGCTAACAGTGAAAGGTTGATAAAATCCCATGAGAGAAAAATCATACTAATGCTTAAATCATGCAAAGCTTAAATCATTTGCAGAAACAGATAAATAACTAATTAGATTCAAAGGATACAGAGGAACACATATCTCATGGCAAGAGGGAAGATGCTAAAAGTTCAAAGAATTATATGGGTGGTAGTAAGCATAAAATCACCCACCAAAACAATCATACAAGATTTACTTATGTTTCCTTGGAACCTAAGAATAGCCCAAACATATGGCTAGTCAGACATCAAAGAAAGAAATCTAAAATGAATGATTTGCAAGGAGATCTTAGGAAAATTAAGCCTCCTCCAATTGATGTTGACTATAATAAGGGTAGGGAAATTGAAGCTTGGTTGTTAGATATGAGGAAGTACCTCCCATTACACAATTACTTATCCAATTTGGAGGCCAGGATAGCAATTTATCATTTGCAATGCAAGGCATCAACATGGTGGGATCAACTCAAGAAAATCAAGCACTTGAATGAGAAGAGGATCTCATGGAATTAATTCAAGTATTTTCAAAAAATAAATAAAATAAAAAATTAAAATAAAAATAAAAAAAAAATCAAAAAAAAAAAAAAAAAATCATCAGCCATGTCTATAGGGATAAAAACGAGGAAGCAGACCAGCTTTCTAAGACTGGTTTACAGCAAGCTCTGGGAAGCTGGTCAATAGTTGAATTAAGATAGGGGCAGTCCTTTACCTCTGTTCGGCCTCCTTTTGCTCCTCCACAGTGATCGCGGCTCTATATTTCTTTTTGTTCTGGCTCATGGGCACCACTGTTTATACTTCCAGCATCTTTTTCTGTTATATTTCGAGTATTGCAATCAAAAAACTCTCTTTATACTTTTCATAACAGCTTGATTTTGTGAACTTACAGCCATGTAAGGGGTTGTTTTCCTTCTCTGAAGGAGATCCTAAAATATTTCTTGTTAACTGTTCTAAGCCTCCTGAAGGGAGGAAGACATGATAGTTATTATCAGACTTCTATTTCAGCAGTATAGGATATATTTCAATCTTCTCAATCAGTCAAGAAACACTGAGATTTTTTGTGTTTTTAAAGAATGACAAATCAGCAAGCATCTGAATCATCAGAAATGCTAAAAGCATATGCAATGTAAAACTTTTTGATTGTTCTAATAAAAGTTTGGCTTTTTTTCTTTCAGAAAAAAAAAGAAAACATGATTCTTCTCCAAAAAATTTCAAAAAAAGTTAATAAATAAAATAAATAAAAATTAAATTAAAGTAAATTAAAAAATAAATAAATTTAATAATATATATATATAATAAAAATATAATAATAAAAAATAATAAACAAAAAATAAAATAAAATAAAATAAATTTACCAAATTGACAAATTAAAAAAAATTAAAAATTTAACAAAAAAAATAAATCAAAAAAAAAAAAAAAAAAAAATAAATTAAATTAGATTAAAAAATGAAATTTACAAATTTAAAATAATAATATAGATATATATAGATATATATTATATATGAAAATTGTGTGAGCACTATTGTGACTAGAAAATAAAAGTCTTCATTGAACTCAAGCTTGGGAGCATGACAATGGAGGAGCATAAGAGAGAATTCCTTGAACTATTAAGGCATGCCAGTTTTATCAAGGATGAGAAGGTCAAAATATGAAAAATTCTAAGTGGTTTACTTTCTTTTTACAAAGACAAAATCAAATTTGATGATCCTAAGACTATGGGGAATCAATAATGAAGGAAAATCATCTCTATGAGTTGAAAAAAAAACCATATTTCTAAACGGATTGGGATGATAAAAATAAGGCCAAGGTGGAGCAAAGGAAGAAGGGATGCAAGCCATCATTTTTTAAGGACAGCGCTCAAGAAAACTAGAAAACTCAACCAACCTGTAATGAGCCAAATAAATCGAATTTATTGGGGAAAATGCCAAGATACCAAACCATTAGATATTAACATTGTGAGGGGGGCATATCTACAAGGACTACCCCCACAAAGGAGACAAAGTGAGGACTATACACAAAAGTCAGGGGGGGAATGTAGTATCATACATGGGTAGAAGCATGCCCATAACCTATGCATATTATACAACATTTAGGTCGATCATCAAGCTCACATGATACACATGTCAAAAGGAGAATAAATGAGCTCATTAAAGAATGTTAAATAACATGAATGAATTGAACACAAGGGAAGCTTTAAATATCAAACCTTTGGGCTTATATGATTTCCTAATTGATAAGGATTGGTTGAACAAACACCATGTTCATGTCCTAGACTACTATAACAAAGCAATCACTTGCATTGATTTAGAAGGGAAGAAAATATTAGTGTACGGGATTCCAAGGCCAATTTCTATCATAGAAATATCATTCATGCAATTGAAGAAGATCTTCATAAAATGGTGGCAAATTTATGCAACCCACATGGAAGAGGTAGCCATGGACAAGGTGCCAAGTGTTGAATACCTCCAAAAATAAAATAATTTGAGGATGTGCCTGTTGAAATATGAGGATTACCACCAAAAAGGGATATTGACTTTTCATAGATTTGGTACCCAGAGATACCCCAATGTTTGAGACACCTTATAAGATGATCACACCAAAAATTAAAGAATTGCAAATGCAACTAGAATATTTTGAATAATGGGTATGAATGCCCAACTGTGTTGCCTTGGGGTGCCCAAATGATCTTTGTTGAAAAAATGGATGTTACACTAAGATTGTGTGTAGACTTCACATGTATCCATTTCTAAGAATATATGACTTGTTTGATCAATTAAGAGGAGCCAAAGTTTTCTCCAAAATTAACCTAATTTCAAGATATCATTAATTAAATATTAAGGAGGAACACATTAGCAAGCAACATTTAGAACCAAATATGGACCCTGTGATTTTATGATGGTGCTATTTGGGCTATCCAATGTAGTAGTTGTCTTCATGTGCCTGATTAATGGAGTTTTTAGAGAAATCTTGGACAATTTTTTTGGTCTTTTTATATGACATTCTTGTATATTCAAATTCATAAGAGGAACATTAGCAAAATTTGTGGAGTGCGTTAAATATACTCAAAGAGCATCAACTCTATGCTAAGATAAGTGTTATTTTTACTAGAGGAAGATTCATTATTTGGGTCATATTATATTTGAAGAGGGAACAGTTGTGGACCTTGAAAATATCAAATCCATTAGTGAATTTTTGGCACTAAGAAATGTCACAAAGGTTAAGTCCTTTATGGGACTAGCATTGTATGACATAAGGTTCATAGAAGAGTTTCCAAAAATTGCACACCCAATCACTTCTTTGCAAAATAGCCTTCTAATAATTGAAGAAATTGTTAACAAGTGCACTAATTTTAAAGATAGTTAATCAAAATGAAGAGTTTACTGTGTGTTCTAATTCACAAAAGGAAGGAATTCCATGAGTCCTCATGCAAAATGGGCATGCGATATGCTATGATCCAAGGAAGTTGAAGGAGCATGAGACGAATTTATGCCACTCATAATATGGAATTTGCATCCATCATTCATGCCTTGAAAATGTGGAGGCATTACCTCATGGAAAATATTTTTGAAGTGGCAGGTGAACTTATCTATATAAAAAGGAATAAATTGATCATGATTATGTTGTTAAAAATAAATTTCACATAGTTTACTTCCAACATGAAAATGTTAATTGAAATATCTCAATACATGGATACCAAGTATGATGACATGTTTAATTGTGATCATATATATTATTATGCATCGTGCTCATATGAAGACAAACCACAAGTTGAATTGGCTATGTGATAGCCAGAGAACCATACTAATAATTGGTTGGTATCAAAGACACCAAATGAGAAATGATATGATATGAATCGCTTTTGTATTTTTATTATATATATGCATTACAATGACCATGGGAAAATGCAAGTTTTTAGGTAACGGGACTTCCTGACTAGATAATTCAATGACGAAGCACTCAAAACTAGCACCATAGTATGGTCCATGATAGGATGTAAACCTTAGTTTTATGAGGAGGGGTGGAGCCATTTCTCACCATTTATCCTCTGAAACTTGGAGTTGTGGAAGAATGGTGTAAAGACACACTCCCCTAGACATGTGATTACAACTGGCAATTTCCTGTTGAAGAAGCTTGGTCAATGCATTAACACTTTTTCTTACGAGTTATATCTAGGAATAGCTCAATAGAGTTGACTCTCCAAGGTATTTCAATGGCTGAGGTGGCATAGGATGTGGAGTATGGAAGTAGGTTAGGGAGGCAAGATAATAGAATTAATTGAGAGAGTCATTGGGTTTTATCATATGGAGGCTTGGTCAATACATTGACACTTTCACTTAAAGGTTCTATCTGGAGTTAGGTCAATAGAGTTGACACTCCAAGTTAGTCTAATAAGGAGCGATATGACATGGAGGATGGAAGTAGGTTAGGGAGGCAAGGTACTATAAGTAATTGAGAGAGTTATTTCATTTTATCATAAAACCATAGTCTTTGAATTATTCCAGGTTCCTTGTATTAAATGTTTAACTCAACTACAATAATCTAGGCAAATGTTTCGTTTATGTTTTATTGTTGTGATTGATGAAATTCTATTATTTTGGTTGGTGTACACAATTGGTTATTTCCTTATGATAATTGTTGCATTATTGGTCATGGGTGATGGTTGATGTTACTAGTACACACGTGATCCATGTATGCATCTACTACTCATACATACCTTACATGTGTACACTAGTATGATTATGATGTTTTCAAATAAGATTTAAACTTTGTTATCTTGTGTGTATTATGATTTAATTGATTTATGAACTTAATAAGGCTTATGGTTATTATTAATATACATAGTTATATTTTTTTTTCTCTGTAACAACTAATTCTATTAACTGGAAATCAAAATATTTTTACATATGGCGGAGGCTGCAAGGCTGTGAACCCGAGAGCCATTAACATTACAAAACTGCCCCATTACTATGAGAATTGGGGGAAAACAGAGACATACAGCCAACTAAATTGGCATTACAAGCGGACAAAGATTGATAGACAAGAAGAGAAATAGAAGAGCAGAACTGGTAGCAAGGGTCCAGGAAGAGAGCAGACGTTGCGTCGGTGGAAGACCAAAACCTGGAGTTGATACCGTCAAGCTGAACCATGGCCAAAATGTCTGGATAATGCTCTCTGAGCACCCACCAAAGAACCAAAAAAGGAAAACCGCACCACAGGTTATTCCTTTTCCTCTGCTTCCCCATGTGTCTCCTCGGCATCCTGACACGCGTCATCATGACTGAGAGGCTCCTTGCCTTCCATCACCTTGTCGAGGTCGGCGGTTCCTGCATCTGTCTCCGCTTCAATTTGGTCACAGTCAACCAGGGGAGGGATAATAGGGGGCAAATTAACCTGGAGAACAGGTTCAATCTCCTGCTTGATACCCAGAGAATCCTCGGCCGAGGAGCAGTCACTGCTGTGAGAGGGGTTGGGCACAATGCAGGAAAGAGGGGCGACCTGGTTTTCTTCTTCCGTCATGAGAATGGTGATCTGAGTAGAAATCAAAGGCCTATTCAAATTGCTCTGGAATTTAAAATGGGTGGATTGAAAGGCACTATTGGGTATCGGCTTGCGAGGAGGATTGCTGGGGGGAAGGTCCTCAGGAGAGGAAGAGAGATTGATGGGCGAAAGCGCGGGGTTGGAACGAGGATTGAATGAGGGCCGCTTGCCACTGCCAGGGCGGTCACCCGAACGAATTCGCTTCCCATGGCGCTTCATTTTGCCAACAGACACAAAAAAATCAAAGGAACAGAGCCTAAAACTAGAGGAATTACCCAATTGGACCCGAGGCCCGTAAGTGCAGACAAATGAAGCCCGAGACCGAGAAGAAACATAGACAAAACTGATATTACAGATAACAGACCACTTACCCCAAGCTACTGAACAAGTTCCTCTGTGGAGCACGCAGGTGAAATTGAGGTGCTGCAAATTCAAGCCCGAGCAAGCCTGAATCTTGCCTCTGAAGACGGGCGCGTTCTCACCTTCACACCATAACTGAAAACCAAACCTAGAACCAGAGACCTAAACACTGGAAGTGAAATAAACGTAAGGAAACGCCATGTATTTAACCCGCAGCAGGCAGCTTTGAGGCGCGTCCTGCATTAATGGCGTCGGCATGCCTCGTCCTGCAACCATTAAAACATTCTCCCCGCAATCGTTTGTGATCTGGGTCGCCACGCTGCATTCCAGGTGGCAGTACCTGGTATCATTAAGCTGCATGAAAACTATTGAATGCCGAGACGTCACACAGATCCGGGAAATCTACATAGTTATATTAGGTTAATTGATTGATTAATTTAATTAATGTAATACGACTAATCCAATGGTAATTTTAATGTTAAACTAATAACTTCTTTAAATGTCATGATAAAAAAATAATGTTAATTTAATATAATTTTTTTTTTTTTTTTAATTAGACACTTTGTATTACCAATATCAAAAAGTTACATACATATTGGAGCTGCCATGCTCTAGTTGAATTTGAGGAAGGCCAAACTAGAGATTAAAAATTAAGATCATTATATTATGATGTTGTTGCTTGATAAGAACATCAGTTAGACAAAAAGACAGTAGTATAGAAGGATTGGATAGAATTAGCCTTAGAATGAATGGAGAGAAGATACTTAGAGAATTTACTAAAGAAATTGAAGAGAGACATGATAGTTGTTAGCATGATCCTTCTTGATTGTTCTATGGTGCATTCCCTGAGAAGGAGTTCTAACTGCACATCCTGAGAAGCATATTGAGCTTTTGATCCATGATTTCCAATATGTCTTCAAATTATGCGAGCTTGTGGATGTTTTGTTACTAATCTATGATAGTTTGATTGAATATTCCCAAGAAGGATCTTGGTGTGCCTATAGACATTAACTGCCTACATATAGTTGCAATACCTAGAACAAGTATAAGTGCATGTGTTGGTAATTCATGGATTAGTTTCAGCCTACACGTGTTGATTAGAAGTATGCCTACAATTCTGCCTTATCAGAGTGTCATAACGATCTATTTCTAGGCGCACTATTTCAGGAATGATTTGCTCATAATGAGCTTGAGACTACCTGGCTTGAGTCGGGCATGTTGTTGGATGACCAAAGGAGAATTTTTGGGCAAAGGAGAGGGGGAGAGGGTTGTTGGAAAATGTAACTAGTTTCGGTCTTCATAATTGTCAATGTACTCTTATCACTGTGTATATTTATTGTTACAAGAAAAATAAGAAAGAAAAATAATATTTTTAACCATTGGTTTCATGCTTCATTTTATTGGTGTTCTAGGTCAAGCATGCATTTCATGCTCCTAGTGTTTTTCATGTAAAATGAATATTTTTATTGAGTCAAAAGGGTCTTTTTCATTTGTATAAGACCCTAATGGGAAAGTTGTAACATGTAAAAGATATTATTTTGAGTCTAGAAAGTCATTATGATCCTCCAAGCACAAGTCATCCCTACCCATAACAATTCAACCTAGAATATGTTATTCAACCTCCTCAAATGTTTATATATAAAAGCAAATTCAACCTCCGTTGGCATCAATTTGGTTTCCCAACAAAGAAGATAGATCTAAAGTTAAGAACAAGGAGAAAGCAAGAGAAAAGGTAATCAAAAAAGGAGAAATAAAGAAGAAGAAATAAAATATGTTTTGGGGACTTATTCTCTCACATGTGTGAAGGAATGAGGGTTTATGCGACTATTACAGGGTCTAAAATTACAGGTCGAAATCGCAGACTTGAATTTGGGGGTTGGCATTGAAGTTGGAAGTTGGTTGAAGAAGGATTGACCCTTGTTGACTTGGTTGATATTTTACATACTTAGACGAGACTCTTGCAGGGTTGACTTGGTGCTAGGAGGAGGACTTGGTCTAGGGTTTTGAGTCTTAGTTTTCTCATTTGAAGCATATTGTATAAGAAGAGAAGAGATTATTTATGGGTTTTCCCCTTGGAGGATTTTTTCCCTCGCTTGGAGCCTACTTCTTGTGTCCATTGTCTTTATTGTTTTTTCTCTTGATAATTGTTTGATGAAAATATCTAATAAACAAACATAAGAACATAATTAAAGTTCACAAGAAATTATTAAGGTTAAGGAGAATTGAATTTAAAAAATTTCTACTACATTCTCCATCATGGTTTCAAAGCTAAGGTGAACAAAGAAAAGGAAATTGAAAGATCATCTTGTCAAGGGGGATCATTTGCAAAGGTACACAAGGAAAGAATAAGAATACCTATTGATTTATCAGGAAGGTTACTACATCAAACTTTCATCGAAGATTTCATCATCTCAAAAAGGATCAAGCTCTCATTGAAGAAAGGAAGGATCAAGCTCTTGTTTAATATTCTCTAGTTCATTATCTTGATGAGAACGAAGCATCAAGGAATCTTGGGATAATCATATCATTGAAGTTGTTTGAAGACATTATTGTTGAAGGGATCCTAGAAGTCATCATTCTAGGGCATGTTTGAAATCTCTTGGAAAGTCTTGAAAGAATCAAGATAAATAAAGGAACTCTCAGATAGTCGATCTGAAAAGGAGTAAAAAGGGACGATTTTTTGTCTTTTTTTTGGTTTGGTTTGACACAGGTTTAAGAAGGATAGATGGTCGATTTCTGGTTACATTTTGAGAGGGTTTATCTCTGCCAAAATTATTTTGTGATTACAGGTAAGTGGAAGCACCATTTTGAGAATACCAAATAGTCTAGGAAGTTGCTTAGACTAGGCCACATCTTTCTGTGGAAAAAATGTAGAAATAGAGGGACTGTGGGAGAATTTGGACATAGACTATAAATTTTGCAAGATGCACTAGTAAGGGCCAAAAAATCTCAGAAGAGTGTACTTATATTTGAATAATTCATTGGTCTAGTTGGATGTTCTTAAGGAGGAGAAGAGTGCAGGTTGAAGGTCCTAGCTTTGGAAAAAAATGAAAGTCACCTTGAGGTTGTTATAGGGTAGAAAGTAGGTGATCTTGAGAACTCTCTATACAAAAATTTAAGGACTATGTCCAAGAAAGAAGATATGTACACATACCTTAAGAAGATTTTACAATTGAGAGACCAGTTGCAAGGGTTTGGAAAAGTAATTTTCAATTGAAATAAGATTGTGTGTGTATTAAATGCTCTATCTTATTATTAGAACAGTTTTGGAACTAGTATCTACTCTAAGAAGTATATTACACATTTTGATGATTTATGGGCTCAATGTATTTTGGAAGAATCCAGAATAAAGGTAAAGGATGAAATCAAATCAAATGAAAATTCTCAAGCCTTTTTTCAAGATATAATAATAAAAAGAAAGGAAAGTTTGGAAAGTCAAAAGGAAATCCAAACATGTCCAAGATTCAACGCTTTTAATGCAATTATTATGGACACTTTAAGAGGGATTGTTCAAACAAAATAATCAACAAAATAAAGGAAAGAAGTGAAGTTCACATAGCTAGAGAAAATGGAGAACCTGAGAAGAAGTCGAAAGGAGAAGATCCCAAGGATATTTAATATTGAAGGAAGCTCCATCCCTACCAAGTTATTTATGCAAATTGTCTTTCTTTTATTAAGTAGAAAGTAGAGAAACGTACATTATTTCATCTCTAGAGGAGTCTTGGTTTTTATAAAAGCATGGCATCATAGATAGAATCATATGATAGTAGAGGAATAAGAGTCTACATAATCAAGTTACTTTGAAAAGTCATCTACCTATCAAAGAATGAGAAGATTGGAACCATATTACATATTATTGTTCATCCAAGATTTTTCTAACATCATGTTAAAGGAAGTCATTTTTCAAAATGGATCATCAAGATCTAGGAAGGTTCTAATGGCAGAAGTGTCCTCAAACACGTAATTTTATTAATAAGAAAAACAATTACATCTGGAATTTGAAAGAGTTTACACCCGAACAACAAAACACTCTTGTAATGAGCTATTTATAAGTTCAATGTCCTAACTACCTCTAATTATGGATCACTTATAAAATAACAAGTGTCCACTTACAATAAAAGCTATTCAAACAACTTACTAACAATTCTTCTAAATTATAGCCTGAGATACGACACATTTGTAGAGTCAAATCTTGTTACAACAATATACTAATTCTAAATGTCTCCATTAAATAATTAAATATTCTAGATTAATAATTAATAATTAATATCTTAAATTAATAATTATTTTATTCTAACTTTATAACCTATGATAATATTATTTTGGATCATTTAACATTCCCAACCTATGATCCAAAGATACATTACAACAGATACCAAGCTCATCCCTGACCTTAGTAAATTTTATTCTGCCAAGAGGTTTCGTGAAAATGTCGGAGATCTGATTCTGAAGGACAACAAATTGGCTTGAGGACATCTTAGGCAATGAGAGATCTGATATGATGATACTTGGTGTCCACATGATTTGTCTTTGAATTAAAAATTGGGTTCTTGGCAAGCTTGATAGCTGACTGGCTATCAATGAATAATGATGTAGCTTCTGCTTGAGAAATGCCCAAGTCCTACAAAATTCTGTGCAACCAAACAATTTCACATGCTACTTCCCATGCTAAAATGTACTCTACTTCTATTGAAGAAGTGGTCACTATAGCTTGTTTCTTACAACCCCAAGACATTGCTGCTAACCCCATGTTCATTAAATAACCCGATGTTGTTGCTCGATCATCAATACTTCCAGCAAAGTCAGCATCTGAATATCCACCAAGTACGAAGTTTTTAGTCTTTCTATAAATAAGACCAAAATCTTTTTCTCCTTGGATATATCAAGAACTCTTTTGGGGGCATTCCAGTGGCTGTCTCGTGGTTCCTGCATAAAATGTGAAAGAATATTGACTGCATAAGATAAAACAAGGTGAGTATTTGTCAAATAAATCAAGTTGTCAATCAACTATCTATAAGTAGTGTTGTCCACCATGTCCCCCATTCAAATTTTGAAAGTTTCAAGTTTTGCTCCATGGGGGTAAGAACGGGCTTGCAATCCTACATTTTGAATTGCTGAAGAACATCTGCTACATACTTGCTCTGAGAAATGAAAATATGATGTGGATGTTGGAGGACTTCAACTCCAAGATAGTAGTGAAGTAATCCCAAAATTGTCATCATAAAACTTGCATGTAATTCCGTTTTCACCTGTGCAATATGATCATCATTGTTTCCAGTAATGATCAAATCATCTACATACATAACAACAATCACCAGATATTTACCCTGTTGTCGCACATATAAAGTATCATCAGATTCACTTCATTGAAAACCAACTTTCCTAAGGTATTCATCCATTTTTGCATACCAAGCTCGAGGAGCTTGTTTTAATCCATATAAAGCCTTTATCAATTCGCAGACTTTATGTTCCTGCCCTTTAATTTCAAAACTTTGTGGTTGTGTCATATGTACTTCTTCCTATAAATCCCCGTTGAGAAAAGCACCTTTAACATCCATTTGATGAATTTCCATCCTTTCTGAGCGGCCAATGCAAGTGTTAATCGGATGGTTCTCCATTTAGCTGTAGGAGAAAAATTTTCCTCATAATCAATGCCTTCCTGCTACGCAAAACCTTTAGCCACAAGTCTTGCTTTATACTTTTCAATTTCTCCCTTTTGGTTGTACTTAATTTTGTAAACCCATTTGCATCCTATGGGTTTAACATTTTAAGGACAATCAACAAGTTTCCAAGCGTTGTAATCAATTACTGCTCGATATTCTTCAATCATAGCATGTTGCCAATTTTTATGTTTTACTGCTTCGTTATATGTGGAAGGTTCAGTAAAATCATTTTTTGTCAAGGCAAAATTTCCTTCACTTCTATGTGACTTCCTATTCCTGTTTTATTCTGCTCATCGTGCCTTATATATTTCAAAAGTTGAACTCCCCATTTTGGTAGTTGATGCTCACTTGTTTGAGATTCTGAAAATTCACCATCATTGTAAAGAGGATTAATATAAATTGATGTTCGTCGATCAGTTGAAGATTCTGGAGGTGCAGAATCACTGTCAGAAGAACTACTGTTGCTTGGAGATGCGAATGAGCTGCTAGAAGATCCAAATGGTGTTGTTGAAGTAGATAGACTGGATGAATCATCTTCAGATGAAGGAAAATCAAATTCATACCAATTTGGTGAATTTGGTTGAGTTTGCATATTTCCTTTTCTTTGACTGCCTTTAGTTTCTAACTTTTGAAGAATACTTTCTATTTCTTCAGCACTCTTACTCTTTGTTTCATCAAAAATTAAATCCTTGCTCACAATAAATTTTCCATTGGTCAAAAGACGGTACCCTTTCTTCTCATCAGAATAGCCAATCATTGTGCATTTCAAACTTCTTGAGTCAATCTTAGTTTGTTTTTGTTTCGGAACTAAGGCATACCATACTGATCCAAAAACTCTAAGATGTTTAACTTGAGGTTTGAAAACCAAACCAAGATTCATAAGGTTTGATTTCGTCTAAAGAAGCAGTTGGAGATCTATTTCTTAAGTAAATAGTTGTATGAATTGCTTTTGCCCAATATGTTGAACTTAACTTTTTGAAAGTTAACATAGATCTCGCCATTCCTAACAAGGTGTGATTCATTCTTTCTACTACTCCATTTCGTTATGGAGTGTAAACATTTGTAAGATGAATTCTTATGCCATTATCGTTGTAATAAGTTTTGAATTCATTTGAAGTGAATTCTCCCCCACTATCTGTCCTGAGAGTGCCTATCTTTTCTTTGACTTCATTATCAAGAAGTTGGGGAAAAATTTTAAACTTTTCAAATGCTGCTGACTTTGCTTCAAGAAATAAACCCAAGTCATTCGACTAAAATCATCAATGAATAGTAAGAAATCTTTGCAACCGCCGAATGAAGTTTGTAGTGGTCCACAAACATCACTGTGAACTAGTTGCAACAGTTTGTTTGCGCGCCATAAACTTGTTGGAAAACTTTCTCGATTTTGTTTTCCATAAATGCAAGCTTCACATTTTGCATTTTCCTTTTTGAAAGTGGGAAGTCCCTTAGCCATCCCTTGTTTTTGCAATTGAGAAAGACTATCAAAATTTAAATTTCCATATCTTACATGCCACAATCTGATAGGTGAAATACATGTAGTCACTACCCCTGCAAAGTTAGAATGCCTTGGAATAATTGTCCCTTTCATCCTTAACAATTTTCCATCTTCATAACATGTCATCACTGTTTGCAAGCTCTGTTTGGCTGAATTAATCTTAACTAAGCCATCTTCCATAATTATCTAATGTCCTACTTGTCGAATTGTGACTAAAGATAACAAATTTTTCTAAAGGTTGGTATATACCAAACATTTGAAATCATTTTTTCTCCAATGCCAGGGAGAAAAACTTTAACTGCCCCTTTTCCATGAGTATGTTTTGTATCATCTGCAACAAAGATGGAATTAAGATGACAATCTTGAAAATTCCAAAAGAAGTCTCATCGACAAGTCATGTATTGAGTTTCTCCTGAATCCAAGATCCAAGCATCTTCATAATCACTTTTAAGATAGGAGGAAAGTTGTAATGTCAGTGAAGAACTAAAGATATAGTTTGAACCATCATCATCTGGATCATTTGCAAATTGTGTTGAGTGTTGATGAAACTTGGAGATTTTATCAATATAAGTTTGACAATCTTCAGCATAATGTCCAGCTTTGTTACATCTTCAACACAAAATTTGACTTAAGTCTCTTCCTCTTCCTGGACACTGCCCTTTGCCTCTGCTTTGACTTCTGTTTTGAGGTTGTCCTCTACCTTGATTATTATTTCCTCTTCCTTGAAAATAGCCTCTTCCCTGACTGTTTCCTCTGCCTTGAAAATTACTCTTGCCTTAATTGTTGCCACTATTAAAGTTGTTTCCTCTGCTTTGGCTTCGACCTCTACTTTGTACATTATGTGCTACTTGAGTCTGATTGAAATTCCCTCTACCTTTGTTTCTAGAACTGTCAGTTGATGATTTACTGGTGTTAGCCTCTGTGAAAAAGACATCTTCACCAACTTTCTCTTTTTCCCAAAGGTTTTATCATGTTGGGTCAATATTTCACAGAGCTCATCAAACTTTAGCTTCTCTAACTTTCCAGTTAATTGTAGAGTTTCCAAAAAATGTGTGTAGGAAGAAGGAAGTCCAACAATTAAAATTGTTACCATAAAACTATCATCTACTGCTTGAAAACCAGCATTAATGATTTCCTGCTTAATAGTCTTAAGTCTGGAGATGTATTCAAGAATGTCACCTCCTTCAATCATTTTTTGTTGCAACAATTTTAATTCTAGATCAACTTTCTTTGATTCAGGTTGAGTATCAAAAAGGTCTTTAAAAATTGGCAAAGCAGACCATGCATCTGTAGCATTTGCTATATGGACATACATTTCATCATTAACAGAAGATTTAATGAGAGCTAATGCTTTGGAATTCTTAACTTCCCATTTTGCTAGTGCAGCTGCATTTGTGGGCTTATTTGGCTTAATATCACCATCACATATATCATGCCACAGTTCATTATAAATGAGAGTGCTTTCGATGAGGCGTTGCCATGTTTTGTAAGATTTTGTGCCTTCAAGTTTGTCGGAATCAGAAAACAAATTAATCAACTTTGACATTGTAGTGTTGAAGCTTCACACCAAGAATCAAGCTCAGAAAAAAATAATAATAATAATAAAATAATTAAATTATTAAATTATTATATATATATATATATATATATATATATATATATAATATATATATATATATATAAAGATGGGCAACACACTACGCAAAAAAAACAATCTATCGAGGCTTGGCCTTGACCCTCGTATAATCGTTGAAACATGAGAAAAATGACTGAGCTTTGCGCTTGGCTCTAGTCAATTTCTCAAATATTTACAAGGTAACTTTCTAAATGTGACTTTTACAATGATGCTCTTGCAAATCTCGATAGAAAGACATTACCTCCACTCAAAGTAAAATTGCTTTGAATTACAATGTCACACTTATCTCTCCAAATAAAAAATTACAAATAAAATCTCCTTATTACCCCAAAATTTACAAAACTTACTATCCCTAACATTTACAAATAACCCTTACACCTTCTCACACCTTATTTCTCTAAAAATATTACAAATAATAATAAATTCCTTATATATCCATATTACAAATAATAGAAACTTCCTTATTCCTCCGAGTTACAAACAAAAAAAATCCTTATCTCTCCAAATTACAAAATCCACAACTTCTCTCTCTGGACGCTGCAAACAAATTTTCGCTTCTTCATAGGAAGAGACACACTAAATATACAACGGCCATTTTCAAGTATAGAAATATGTTATTTATATATACACACACATAGTACTCTTGAAGTCATATAGCAATATGAAGACAAGTCCAAAAATATTATGAGAACGCCTCCCATAATAACCGTCCAAAATCTTGGTTAACTTGTTTCGCTCCTCTCTAAAGTGTTGTAATTCAAAATCTTCTTGATGAGATCAACATGTCAAGTCATGAGCATACACCTACAGCAGTATCTCACCAACCCCAATGCATCAAGAGCGTCCTCGAGAGAGGAAATGACAGTAACACGTAATGTTGTAAGGACCCTACCAATCCGGTAACTACCAAGCAGGATGATAAGAAGCATTATTGCCACACCCATTGCTCCTTCGATGGATCCATGTATAATGTTGACAACGTAATATTATCATTTAATGAAATGGTGGACAGTCTAGAGAATGAAAACGATGCGAGCGTATTATTGCAGGCAATAGGCACAATGGTGGCCACAAAGAAAACTAAAAAGGCTCATGAGAATATCAACAGCAGATTGGCGCTTGTCATGAAGAGTGGCAAGTATACAAGGACTAACAAAGGAAAATTTATTATCATTACAAATAACTGCCCTCCTTTTCGTAGATCAAAAATAGAGTATTATGATATGCTTGCTAAGGTTGGAGCGCATCATTTCAATGGAAACGTTGTCATGGTTATAATCGGACTGCCACTCTGAGAAGAAGGTGCGACTCTCAACATAGGGGCGCGGGATGATGAGCAAGTCACATGGGCTGCTCCAATGCTTAGATTCAAACTCTCAATGCCACAAACAATTGAAGCAATTTTTCATTTATGCTGAAGCAATTTTTTTTATTTTTAAATCTGCTAAAAAAAAATAGATACCAAATATTAAATGACTAAATTAATGGAGTTTTCCACGTGCCTGTAGAGTTGGAATCTCCTCCTCACATCAGCCACAACATTACTGGAGCTCTGATACCACAATAATGGCAGAAGTGTCCTCAGACACGTAATTTTATTAATAAGAAAAACAATTACATCTGGAATTTTGCAAGAGTTTACACCCAAACAACAAAACACCCTTACAATGAGCTATTTATAAGCTCAATGTCCTAACTAACTTTAATTATGGATCACTTATAAAATAACAAGTTTCCACTTACAATAAAAGTTATTCAAACAACTTACTAACAATTCTCCTAAATTAGAGCCTAAGATACGACACATTTGTAGAGTCATATCTTGTTACAACAATATACTAATTCTAAATGTCTCCATTAAATAATTAAATATTCTATATTAATAATTATTAATTTAATATCTTAAATTAATAATTATTTTATTCTAACTTTATAACCTATGATAATATTTATTTTGGATCATCTAACAGGTTCTTGGAAGAAGAGTTATGACTGGTATTTTCTCCGTCTAATGTGGAAACAATACTCTTGAATGATGAAGGAATGCAGATGGTCAAGTTGCAGTATGAACGGCATAATGAAATTCTTTCTACTCCTAGGAAAAGAAACATATCTTCCACATGTATAAGAAGCAACCTCATTCAAGAAAGGATGGTTGTATGGAATAAAAAGGTAGGCATAAGTAACTCTTCTCAAGAGTACGGTTCATATCTATAAGTATCTTACAAAAAAGAGTTGGTTGGTAAGTCTTTTATATGGTTACATGATACTTGAAAGAAGAAATTTGACATGCCTTGGAATGGATAGAGATCAAGACTCTAACACAAGATTACACGGCATAATTGTAAAAATATTGATCAATATCAAGTATAATCTCTCGAATAAATAAAGGGATCAACATCAAGTATAATATTCGGAGTATAATTGCATATGTTGTTGAATAAAATTTTTGAACTGGATAATGTTATGATCTTGTTGGGTGAATGCAATGTGTAAATGATGAAATATAATTATCTAAAGCAAAGAAAAATATATCCCTAAGAAAATTAACATGGCATTAGAGCTAGGACTCAAATATCTCCCTGTGTTGAGACAATGTTTCTATATGAGACGAGCTTAGGCTTGTGGTTGTTGCCTTTGTGAGAGGGAGGATGAATAAGGTATCATTTTGTGACATGTATTTATTCTAACATAATATTCAATTTGATGAACTACATGAACAAGAAATCATACGACTGTTTCTCTTAGGAATATATGAGGTAGTGCAATTGAGTTGTTCTGTGAGATGTTTAAGTAAGCACCAGATATGAGCACATTGATATGTTTCTAATCTATAGAGAGCAGGGTTGATCAAGGACACAGATTCATATCTTCCCCCTGTCTTAGCTCCTAGGGTGAGGAATTTAGATGTAGGGAACCTAGGGTTGAGATATCTCTGGAAAATAGGGTAGCACCCATAGGGTCTAAGATGATTCTCCCCTATATTAGTCTAGCAGAGTATACCCCAGTTTGCATCATACCCACAAGATAGGCATGTTGGAATTATCGCTCCCTATCTAGCCAATGGGTTGAGAAGGCTTAAGGGTGTGTGATCCTTACCTTTCATAAGTCTGGTATGTCACCCAAGCTTATGATGCAAGGTGTTCTACCACATGACCCTTGAAGGTCATTGCTGGGAATATAAACAGAAAGTGGAAGATGTCTTCTCCCCTATGAGATGAATTGGATGAGAGTGTCCCATAGTACCTTACCCACTGTCATAAACATGAGGTAAGAGTGTCCCATAGGACCTTCCTCACTGTCATTGGATTTCGGGTTCAGATGTGCTTCCCGATGTGGGTCTAGGTTGATCAAGGCTCCCTAATGATAAGACCTCTGATGTTTCCCAAGTAGTAGCATTGATTTCCATAATGGTAGTGATTTTGGGTGGTAGTTGTGGCTCCCCAATGAATAAATGGTGTTAGCTTGGACTCCCCTTTGATGACAAATTCTTCTACTTTTAGATTTGAGAGTTTTCATCATATGAGCAGAGATAATGAGTATAGTAGCATAAGCAGAAATGGGAACACGGTCATAGATGAGCACATGAGCAAATATGACCTGAGAAATGCAATGACGACGTTTTATGATGACGAGATATTTTTGATAGGACATATGTTGCAGTCGGTAATTTCGCCCTAGCTGAGAGGGAGTGTTAATTTTGGTAGCTCATGGACAAATTACTTGCTTTGAACAATATTCCTCATCAAGGAAAACCCCTATTAGCCCTTGTAAGAATTTAATTTGGTTAAGGAAAAATATATTTTAATATGGAAACCCCAATGTGTGCAAAAGGGATAGGTCATCCTACAAGAAAATTGGACACCCTTGGATGGCTATAAAAACAGGGCAAGTGACCCTCATTTGGAGATCATCAATCATTATTCTTTCTTTGGTTTGGCTCACACATGTATGAGGTAGTTCACGGAGATTGGTTCGTATAAGTTTGAAGCTCGCACGTGTGATTAGGATTTTTGGTTCTCAGTCGCAGGGATGCTACAGGGTATTTTCAATCACAACCGCAGGCATGCAGGCTCATGAGTGCAATTGGAGGGTTTCATATTCATGCATATCTCTCTCTTAGTGTAGTTGGAATTTAGGGTTTGATTTTGATAATTGACCACAGTTAACTGCAAATTTCGACAATTGATGATAGTTCATTGTCGGCTTCTAAATCATGGTTTTCATTATTAGCATTATTAGGTTCATCTCTTGGATATTGCTTAGTTGACTTTTCTGGATAGTTTTGTGGTTGAAAATATGGATCATTGTACTCTCTCTTTGCTGAAACATTCAATGAAAAACTAATAAGAAGAAGAATTTGAAATGGTTTTCCCCTTGTGGGGTTTTTCCCTGGTCTTTGACCAATCCTTGTGTCTCTATGTGTAAATGTTTTTTTTCTATGGTTCATTTATGTTCCATTGCATTGATGATGATATTTTTCATTCTATATAATTGCATATGTTGTAGAATAATGTTACGTTGTTGTGGGGTGAATGAAATGTGTAAACGTTGAAATGTAATTATCTAAAGCAAAGAGAAATATAGCCCTAAAAAAATTAACAACATCATCATCTTGGAATTGAAAGTTAGAAATATAAGAAGATAGCATGATGTTCATAAAGATCACTTTCATGTTTAGAGGGAGCTATGGTTAACTCTAGTTTGGAAGGCTCAATAAAATTCCTTCATTGATGATGACTAGAGGAAATTGATATGAAAGGTTGATGGCCTGCACCCTATCACAAGATTAAAGGAAGAAGATCGCTCCATAATATTTCAAAAAAATAAGCTCAATATAATGAGATACAAAGGAAAGAAGGAGCCATGCACCTATCTCCATGAAGAACTGGTAGCTAATACACTTTGAAGAAAATATAGAAAGCTTGTGGTTATGACATCCCAATTGAAAGGAAGTAATTTCCTCTATGCTTGAGAGGGAGTAGAGTCTCCTTAAATTCTTGAAAAGGGAGAAAGAATTTATTCCTTAATCAAGTGGGAATGAGGATATCCTCCCTAGTTGAGAGGGAGTGATGATGGACATTGTATTATATTCTATCATGTGCCATGCACTAGACCAGGACTAACAATCGTATGTCTAAGTGAAGTTCGTGATAGGGAGAATGGATGATTGGATGAGCATATGAGATTTCCTTGAGGATAAAAAATACAATATAGGAAGCAGACCGACACTTTTTAAGGATTGAACAAGTATCTAAGATAAGAGTGTTTGAAGGGGATCGATATTCTTTGAATATTGGGAATTCAAGATAATAATAGTCCTAAAAGGACATACCTAGTGAACATCTGGATGGGGTATCTACCTTGAAGAGGTATTGTGGTATCTCATGTAAAGCCTCCCAACATTATGCTATGATATAAGAAGATATTATCAAGTTAAGGCCTTACTATGTTGACAATGTTGGTCATGATGTTGATGATTAATGATGGCTTACCAATCTAATTCTTCTTATGAAAACTCTTCAGTTTGAGAATATCCTTGTACTAGTCGTAGAATTATGAATGCCTTCCTAGTTAAGAGGGACTGTTGGAAAATGTAACTAGTTTTGGTCTTCATAATTTTCAATGTACTCTTGTACTTTTATCATTCTATATATCTTTTGTTACAAGAAAGAAAAATATTATTTTTAAGCATGGATTTCATGCTTCATTTTATTGGTAATCCAGGTCAAGCATGCATTTCATGCTCCTAGGTTTTGTCATGTCAAAATAATATTTTTATTGAGTCAAAAGAGTCTTTATCATTTGTATAAGACCCTATTAGGCAAGTTGTAACATGCAAAAGATATTAATTTGAGTCTAGAATTTTTGTATGGGCTTCCAAGCACAAGTCATCCCTACCCATAACAAGTTGGCCTAGAAGAGGTTATTCAAGCTCCTCAAATGTCTATATATAGAAGCATATTCAACCTCCTTTGGCATCAATTTGATCTCCCAACAAATAAGTTTGATTTGAATCTAGAAACAAGGAAAAAGCAATAGAAAAGGTAAAGGAAGCAAGGAGAAATCTGGAAAGAAGAAAGAAAATTTATTTTTGGATCTTATTCTCTCACACGTGCGAATTAATTAGGGTTTATGCAACTAATATGGGGCGAAAAATTGTAGGTCAAAATTGCAGACTTGAAGTTGGGAAGTGAAGTTGAAGCCAAAAGTTGGTTGAAGAAGGATTGGGCCTTGTTGACTTGGTTGATCTTTGACCTACTTAGAAGAGACTCTTGGATGGATGACTTGATGCTTGGAGGATGACTTGGTCTAGGGTTTTGGGTCTTGCTTTTCTCATTTGAAGCAAATTTTATAAGAAGAGAAAAGATTCTTTCTGAGTTTTACCCTAGCTTGGATCTTACTTCTTGTGTTCATTGTATTTATTGTTTTTTATCTTGAAAATTATTTGATGAAAATATCTAATAAAGAAACATAAGAATATAATTAAAGTTCATAATCAATTATTAAGGTTAAGGAGAATTGAATTAATAGTTGCCTACTACATTCTCGTAAAGAAGAAATTGGTTGAGGTGTGGAATAAGTAGCAGTGGTTTGAAATAGGAATATTCCAAAATAAGGAGAAACAGGTGAATTTGTGGAGCAGGGGCTTAAGAGGAGCGTTATGAAAATAGGGGAGTTGAGTCAGGAGGAATGGGAGGGAAGAAGGAGAATGAGAATTCCGATTCAAAATATGCCCCTTGGTGAAGAAACGCCAATACATAAATTGAAAAGTCCAAGGAAGGGTCCAAATAGCAAGAATTCAAGGCAAAAGGAGTTGAATTGTAGATATAGTGATCTTACCCTATTGTTGGGGGAGCATGTTATGAAGATATGGATGACGCAAGTCGCTACTTCCCACAACTTTGTTTATCACTAAAGGGTGGCGTGCAGGGATGGTGTTGCATGGTCCTGATAAATGGACAAACACACATCGATGAAAATAATTTTTGCAAGATCGAGACTAGGCATTTTACATGTTGTCAAAGTGCACCATTCAAGCTTTAAGGAGATCATTACCTGAGGTTAGCTATTGTCGTGATTGTGCTTGGTACCAAGATTAAAACTTTTGGAGGTGTTTTTGGGAGTCTTGTCCTCGAAGGAAGGAGGATAGATCATTTGATTATGATGATATATATTCTTTTCCAAATGATGAAGCAAAGGGGCCATTCCTCGCCATGTGGAAGCGATGCTCTAAGGTGGATGGAAGACAAGCCAATTTCCACCTAGTTTTGCATGTTTATCAAGTCATTGCAGAGTAAGGGAGTTCACCTTATCGAACCCATCTTGGGGAAGTTTATAGTATTAATAATAAATCAATTGGAACAATAAATTTTGTATTAAAATAAATCAAATTAATAATTCATGTTAAACTAAATCAAATTAGAATAATATGAAATTAGATAAATATGTAATTAGAATAATATGAAATCATATTCGTCAACTATTAAATTTTTTACAAAATCAAATCAAATGAATTTGGTTGGAGGAAGTGAAAAAGAGGGCAAGCAATTTATGAGGAAAAGGGATATAGAATAGGGGATAATAAGGAGATGTAGAGAGGAGAGAGGGGGTTAACACTTTTTGTTTGGGAGAAGGTGAGGAGTGGATCAAGAGTGAAATTGAGGTATCCATTTTGGGAATAGATCTTAGAGATAGATATTATTGGTCATGGTTCTAGGACTTTGGGCACACAGAGGGCTAGGAAACCTTTGGGGGCTTCTTGGAGCTAAGGAGCTAAAGAGGTTGTTCCTATCTAGCTACGAGGAAATTATGATTGAGTAGTAAGCAAGGAGAGAACATGAGAGACAGCTACTGCCATCAGCAATGGAGAAAATCGAACAATCACCGAGGAATTCTTCGTGCTAATTATTTATATGCATTGTTTATAAATGGTAAGGAATCGTTCAGGAAAATAATATATTTATATATCATTTTGTTCCAATCTAAAATAAATTATGAAAATTGGATATATATATATATATATATATATAGGCATCACAATTAACAGGAGGCCTCGGAAAAAGGGCCTCACATCTTAACTCAAATTTTTCTCCCCGCCAAATAATGTCCACATCTTCAATGCATTCAAAATGCCAACACACTAAAAGTTATGTGTGACATAACTCCTCTCATGCTCCTTGAGATTTTTGGATTCGTAACAAACCATATGCTCATCCCAACAACTCCACTAATTCTCTCATTGCAAGCATTTATAACAAGTGCTTTATTGCGTATTTTCTTTAATTCCTAAAATATTTCCTGGCATTATAATTCCTATTCAAATTTAAATCCCTTATTTTGTAACGATGTAATCGAATGTGCAAGGAGAATGTGATAGCACCAACCTAGGTTTCCTCACAAAAATGCAATTTAAATATTTTACAAAATATGTTAAAAGGGTTGAGTCAGAAGGAACATGGATTCCAAAGCTGAGGAGGTGGCTTGCTTGGGATATTTAAGTTTTCCTTATGCAGGGAATTTGGACTATTTGGACAGCCATTAAATCTTGGTTAGAGCGCCTTAAATAAATTGGTTCCTGAATTAAAATGGGCTGCAAAAGGAAGTACACATGCCATGTTCTTGAGAACCACAACAAGTAAGAGACTAGACATGGCAAGGCAGCAAGATGGGGAATTCAATCCCTACGAAGAAAGGATAGCAACAGAGGAAAAAGGAGGGGTTTGACCTCTAGGGGGTGATCATTCCTCATTCACTCCTTCAGGAAAAGCATCCATTTGAGCTACAGCACATAGCTGCACATAAGACGAGAAAGAGCAGAGTAAGGATTTGCTAAGGAAAAGAGAAGAAAAAAACAACATTTCGGTTGGCATGATTGGCATAAAGATGGTCTCTCCTTGGTGAGGACCAATTCTTCTCGAATCCATCTAAATCCAGATGGTGGCGATGGTTTTCTTTGGATTCCCTTGATGGTGTGGGTGGATGATTGTGTCCTTGGATTCCTGGAGGGAGGGCCTTTGAATCCTCTCTTGTTGTGATTTTGTGGTGGGTTCTCGATTCCCTAGAGTGGGTGGAACCACTTTGTTCAAGGTGGAGACTTGCTTCTCTAGATTCCCTTAACACTCTTGGGGTGGAAGCAATTGGCCTCTGGATTCCCTTTGTGTACTTGGGTGGAGAGAAGCCTCTAGATTCCTTGTGTGCTTTGGGTGGAGGCAGCAAGCCTCTGGATTCCTTGTATGCATTGATTGGCTACCATCAGGTAGTTAGAGGGTAAAGGCAGATGGCCTTTGGATTCCCCATATAATATTGGACTTCTGAGTGGTTGGTTGGTGGAGGAAGGAGTTCCTCTAGATTCCTTGTTTTAGTTGGGAGTTAGTGTTTCAATCCTTTAAGCAATCCCCTTAATCTCTGGAATTTAACTAGGGGGTGACTGTTGCAACTAAGCTTAGTTGCAGTTGTCTATGGTTGGGTGGAGAGTCCTTGTCCTAGACATAGTTGCCAAAAAAATTCTAAGATAAGCGCTCTTTCTTCATTTGTTTATCTAAAAATACGTGTATGTGTTTACCCTCATGTATGGAAATGGTGCCTATAATTATAATGAACATGCGTTGCATTTCTGGTATGAAATGATGTTGATAATGTATTGAATTTGTGTTGTATTTACGGATTGAAATGATTTCCTTTGTGAAATGCATGCAAGTGTTGTTAATAACATATATTAGATACAATGATTGATTGATATGTTATGAAATGTTAAAAGCATTGAAAGGGTCCTTATGGTCTTGAACCCAACTATGGCATAAGAAATAATAAAAATGCACACAGGTTAAAGGCATCTAAATGGTTCATAAGAACCATATTTAACCATTACAGTAATTAGCATCTAAACCCTCTTATCACATAATAAATTTACAATGAAAACAACATGTTTGACAGGTGGTGGGCTTCAGTATTGCAGCAATAATGCTGCAACTCCTGGGACTCCCTTCTTTACTTTTATCAACCCGGTTGTTCGTAACAAACTTGGAAGCGACGGTGCTGTATGCACAAGTACTAGCTCTTGTCGCAGCTGTCACTTGGTCAGTTGGCACAAGTCCGCTAGGGGCTTTAGCCAACTTCTATGAGTTCTCAGAAGAAGCTTTTAAGTGATGGATGAAAGCTAACTCAAAGGAAGCTAATCTACTTGCGAAAAGAAACTGAAAGCCAAAAAGAAATGCAAACCCTAGCAAACCCTAATTCTACCAGCTAGTTCTACTGATGCAAAAATGAGAATGCAAACTACTGAAAAGAGATGTCATTACTTCCATGAAGATAAAATACATATGTCTAGACTACCTTTTTCCTAGGAAAGCATCTTTTTGTATTTTTTGATTAAGTGTCGATTTTCACATGCATATGCTTGAACTGTGCTTTACTGTGCAGGGGTGGATCAAGGAAGAGGAATGCTTGGAAATGGTTGGAGAGGTTCAGAGAGGGTCTAAGGAGTCCCTAACACTCTTCCTGAGATTTTCAAAAGGTTTGGCTATCAGGAAACCTCACTTGTGAGCTTCTACAGGAAGTCTGCAGGGGTTCTACAGGATGTTTCAGAATTTCTACAGGATGTTCCAGAATTTCTACAGGATGTTTGGGAATTGGTTTTTAGGGGATGGATGAGTGAGGGAAGGTGCATGGATGGATCTGGAGGTAGGATAGGGGTCTAAAAATGGCCTAAGGACTGGTGGGTGGATTGGTGAAGAGATGTAGAAGGCTGACTTGGCTTGAAGAAGGCTAAGGAAATGATGGGTAAGGAGGTAAGGATTCGTGGACAAAAAGGATAGATAGGGAACGAGAAACTTAGCTAAGAGACAGGACAGGTGGCTCAAATGATGCTTTGGGTGGATGAATGAATGAAGAAGATGCCCTGCACAGTGTACCTTGATCGAATCAACAAAGACCTACAAATGATCAAATCCTAAACTAGTCTAGTCTATCCATCAATCAACATAAATGAGCAGCAACTTTATTTGGGAAGAAAACTTTGTACACCATCTATGTAAAGAAACATTTCATATGTCTAAACCCATGACTAATCTCTGCTAATAAAACAATCACACTAAAGATTGCATAAACAAGCAAACTAGTGTTTTTGTGAGGCAGCACTGTTCCCTCAATTCCAACCCCAAATCCAATAAGGATGAGGCGAAACCAAGAGTGTGGTTGTCCCTTTTCTTGGAGGTTTTGTTGTTATTATCCTACCAAAACACCTAAACCAAAGTCATTCATAAACAGTGATCTATTCCAGCAACATAACGAAATCTACTTAACATAAATATGTTCAAATGCATAAAGGAAAACAGTGACACGTAAAGGAAAAGTAAAAATACAGAAAGGAGGTCCTAGGCTCTCAAGTTGGGCCCAACCCTGAGAGCTTTAGCTCCTATGAAAAACTCAGATTTGATAGGAAACCAAATTTCTTCTCATTATCCAAAAATAATCATAACAGTCATGCCAAAAATGGCTACAAAGGAACAAAATAGAGCTGCAGCACTGAGGTGCAAAGTACACAATAGTTTCAAAATTCTTTTTACGAAGGCTGAGGCCTCAACATTTATAGATCACAAGGGACCTAGCTGACCTCCTCAATTTGTGGAACTCGGCTGTTAAACTGTGAGTTAAACAACCCCTTTCTAAATGTTGCTTGGTTGCCTTCTAGATTCGGTTTGGTGGTCTTTGGAGCTCGGAGTTGGAGGTGGAGATCCCGAGGAAGGGTCATTGAATGCCATAGGCACCCCCCCTTCAAGTCCTCACCTCAGGCTTGGCTGCCTTATAGCTCATGATTTCTTTGAATTTGCTCCAATATATGTCAAAAAACCTGAAATAGACACGTGTTAACCACCTAGGACAAGTGACTTCCCTTATTCGTACCAAAGACACAAAAATACTAAAAATAATGCATAAACTATAGAAAATGATGGATTTGAACAAGGAATGAACAAGGAAAATTAGGCCAAATGAGCCCAAATTGTTACCGATTTTGGGGCTCATCAACAGGGTCTGTGCACACACACACACACATTGGTTGCTAGCCTATGAACTAGTTTATTAAGCATGTGTTGATGTCAAAGATGAATTCCTCTTCCAACTGTAATAACCTATGACCTTACACTAGAAGCTTCTCAGCCTTGCATTTTATCAATTTGCACCCTCGCCCTATGGACACTGATGATGATGGTTGCACATCACTGCTAATAGCCAAATGCCCTTGAAACCCTTCCACGACACCATAGAGTCGTTTGCAGCCTTACTTAGAATCATGGAGCTCCTAGCATGTAGTAGGAGAGGTGAAGGCCCTTTGGGGGTTCACTGCATGTCCTTGGCATAAGGCAGTTATCAGATCACTAGTGTAGCCATGCCTCGAATCCCTTGTCCCAGTATGGGGAATGCCTGAAGGTCAGGGACTTATTGGAGTAGCTTTAGCTTATGCTCAGGAGGGGTAATGTCGACAGGTGCTTAGTAAACCACCATAGGTATTATTGAACGTTGATGCAAATCTTGATGATTGCAAATCCATTGTGGTCGAGCCATGGTCGAAGAGACTAGTGAAAGGCGCCATGCATGGAGAGGGCACGAGATTTGGTGATGACCACTGAGACCAAGATCAAGCAAGTTGCTTAGGGTCTGATAATTTCCCTCTGGTTAAGCCATGGTAGAGATCAAATGCAAGCAATGTCACGGAGTAGTAGGGTGGATACTTAAACTTATAATTTGGTCGAATAACCTTATCCTTAAACCTGGCATCACCCTACTCGTGGAAGCTTGGTATTGGTGTGCCCATATTTCCCCTATCACGATTGGATGAAGGGAAGGTGACGTGGCTCAGAGCTTCTATCTCGGAAGCTTAGTTACATCACAAAAGGGATCAGTAGGGATAACATCAGCCAGAATGTGTTGGAAGACATGTCGGCCCAGCATTATGCCACTAGTCGATTGGTGGTTCACTTAACAAGTTGGCTCGAAGGGTCTATTATTGGGACTTTCGTTAGAGTGCATGAGCAAAGGGAGCAAGGATGACAGGGCACTAGGCCATCTGGGCTCACAACTCATAGATGGGTATATTTCATGTTGGTCAGAGTATAGTCCATGCGACAACTCATATCGTGGTTCAAATCTCATTAGTTAAGTAAAATTGAATCTTGCAGCTACGTTTAGGATAACATGGGCATGGCGCAGGTTGGATTCCACGTAAACCCAAGATGCATTGAGATTGGTGCAAGGAGGACCCACCTACCAGGGCTACGCTATGGCTCAACCCCAAAGAATTTGCAATAAATCACAATAAAGGGCGCAGGGTGAGACAGCACGGGTGTTGTGGTAGTGCCATGATTGTGCACCAATCAAGAGAAAAGTTGTGTGGAGTTATGGACCACTAGCCATGTGGCCGAGAGGCCATACCTCGTAAGAATTTATTAGTAAATTAAAGGGTGACAAGAATATATGCGCCAGGAAGAATTATGTGGGATGACATAAGTCAAGTGCGTTAGCAAAGCATGCACCCTTATTGGTGGAGAGGAGGTCCCACCTAACAGGTCATCCCGACAGAATGGCCTGGAAGTATTAAGAGGCTCTGGTGGGTAATAAAGGAGCACGCCTAGGAATCGTCGAGATAGGGAAAATGGGATGACATGTCCCATAGGCATAAGGAGAGATAGAGTGAAAGCATCAGGACAACATGGTTATTTTGTGGTTGTTGGATTCCATCGGGCACAATTGGACCCGTCGGGGTGTGTGTGTGTGTGTGTGTGTGTGTGTGAATGCATATATATGTGAGGTTAAGAGAATCTGGTTATGAGGCTCTAAGGGAAAACTGAGAAGCTTAGACGATGCATCCAAACCCAAGCATGAAAATTGATAATTAAAATGAATAAGGAACAAAAAAATTATTATCCCATTCCTCTAACCATACTTGGGGAGTTGGGTAAGCGGATAACCACCCTTATAGGTGGTATCAAAGCCAAGTTTAGATCTTGGACTAGATGGGATCTATCATGAGCAACTAATTATTTTTAGAAAATTAACTAAATAACTATTTTGGTGTTAAAAATCGGCATAATTAATTAACTGCGTGCGTAATTGGCATAGCCACTCTACGATCTAATTAAAACAACAATAAACTAAACAGTTGGAATGGGTGAAAAATTAGCAGCTATGATAAATTGTGAATTTTGTAGGTTTGTATATTACAATAAGTGATTTGTTGTTTTTTCATTAACAATGTACTAATTTGGACTATTTGTTGTAGATGGTCCATTATAGCAGCTCCGTTAAGAGTCGGAACATGGCATGATTTTTCTACTCATTTAATTATTATGCACTAATAGTTGGATTTGTTTGATATATGATTGATGCATATGATTTATTAAATATGATTAGCATGCAAACATGGTCATTTTACCATATCAAAGATAGTCATGGTAGCTCCATGAATGAAATTCCATGGTCATAATTGTGTTTGTTTACTTATCACATGAAATAGTTGACAGTTTGTATGATTGACAGCACATCACAAGCAGCCTATAACATAGATAACTCAACAATGAGGACTGGAATGGTGTAGTACATTTTTGACCAATCACAACATGGAATTGATGAGGTCAGGGCCAATGAAGAAGAAGAGAATCACTCTCCAGATTGGTTGGATACTCTGAGAAGCCTAAAGGCTAAAGTTAGATGCTTCAAAGCAGACAATGAAAGGTTGGTACGAGCTCAAGAGAAACAAGTTGAGATAAATGCATTCATTTTGCAAAGTATCTCATATTTACAGAGACAAAATCAATCTGAGATCATGGCTAATTGCAGAGATGGAGTAAACCCTCAAGAGTTAAATGAGGATACCAATGGGGAAGATGGTAGATGATTCAGAAAGATGCATAGGCATGAGAGTGAAGACATTGTGTCATTAAATGTACCATTGAGCACCCCCGAGGGGAGAAAACAGCACACATGTACATCATTCTAGCAGACCATCTAGCTTTGCTACCAAGAGGTGTCACCATCATCATCATTAAGGAAGCAAGGAAAAGAATTGCATGCCTTAGGAATTTAAGAAGGTCAAGCCACCCACATTTAATGGGGAAATAAAGAAACCAAAGGATGCAAAAGCATGGTTGTTTGGCATGGAGAAGTTTTGCAAATATGTGTCTGAGTGTTATTATGATGGCAAGGCAAAAGAGTTCTATGAACTCAAGATGGGGCAATTATCAGATGATGAGTATGTCACCAGGTTCCTGAACTATTGAGGTATGTTTCATATCTCAAGGATGAAAAAGATAAGATTAAAAGAATTATTAGTGGGTTTCCCATGGCATTCAGAGATAGAATTGAGTTGTTGGAACCACCAACTCTGAAGGATACTAGTAAGAAGTTGAAGCACTACTATGAACGAGCAAAATCTAGGACAAAATTTAAAAGTATATGAGAGGCAAAGAACAATGTTGGACATAAGAGGAATTGGCCTAAGAAAAGTTTAGAAAAGAAGGTAAGCATTCATCCACTGCAAAGCAATTTCACCATAAGAATAATATTGTTGTTAAAAGGAATGTGCAGCAGCCAACAGTAGGGCGGTGTAAGCTTAAAGGCCAAGAACCACTAAGGTGTTGGACATGTGGTGAAAACCACAAAAAAAAGAGAGATTTCCCACATCAGCAAAATGTTGGACCAAAAATTTACAGTGCCCAAGAAGCTCACGCAGTGGGTGATGTAGCTCATAGTTTGCCCAAAATTTATTTAGTAGTAGACAATCGCTAGGAATACCACTAGGCATCCATCGTTGAGATGGAATGTAAGTTGCATAATCAATTTGTTTCTATTTAATTTATCTGGGTTCAAATTATAGTTATATTAGCCCAAACTTTGTTGAAAAATGAAAACTGGTCAAGGAGTTGCATGAATAACCATGGTTGGTTCAATTGGAAACTGAAACCAAAAGAAAAATTAACCATTAGGTGAGATCATGTACGTTTGCTCTCAATAGAATGCATACAAAATCTCATCTTAATATATTTCCATTGGGTGCATATAATATATTTTTGGGCATGGATTGGTTGTATTTGCACAAAACTAAAGTGGATCGTTATGAAAAGGAGGTCAAATGCTACTATGAGCAAGGAAAAAGAAGAGTTTTGAAGCACAAGAAAAATCCTACTTCATTGAGGTTGATCACAGCCATGCAAGCTAAGTGCAGAAGCAAAAAGGGATGCACGTTGTTTGCAATACAAATCCTAAGTGATGAAAACGCTGGCAATGATGCTGATAATGAGGAAAGTGAGTTGCTAAGAAGGTACCCAGTTTTGCAATAGTATGTAGATGTCTTTCCAGAGGAAGTACTTGGATTACCTCCTCATAGAGAGGTAGATCAGTTGAGGGGAGCAACATTGTTCTCCAAGATAGACGTGATGTCAGGATATCATCAAGGAAATATTAAGGAGCAGGACATTCATAAGACTGCTTTCAGGACAAGATATGGGCACTATGAATTTGTAGTGGTACCCTTTGGGCTTACTAATGCCCCTTCCACGTTTATGCACTTAATGAGCAACGTGTTGCATCCTTATTTGGACAAGTTTGTCATTGTATTTTTTGATGATATATCAATGTACTCAGCAAATGTAACTTTTTCCAGTCAAAAATACATTATTTGGGGCATATTGTTTCCAAAGGGATATTAGTTGATCCTGAAAAGATCAAAGCCATAATGGAGTGGCCAACACCAAAGAATGTGAATGAGGTCAAATCATTCATGATATTGGCAGGTTATTATAGGAGGTTTATTAAAAATTTCTCAAAGAAATGCCATGTTATCACATCTTTGCAGAGAAAAGGAAAGAAATTTGAGTGGATAACTCAATCTGTAGCAAGCTTTGAACAATTGAAACAACTACTCACGAATGCACTAATGTTCAGGATTGCAGATCCTGACAAGGATTTTGTAGTGTGCACAGATGCCTGCAAAGGACTCAGTGGAGTTTTGATGCAAAAAGGGAAGGTAGTGTGTTATGAGTCAAGGAAATTAGATGAGCATGAGGTAAATTATGTGACTCGTGATCTAGAGTTGGTTGCTATCATTCATGCTTTGAAAATGTGGAGACATTAGGATATTAACATGTATGATAGACCATAGTGAGCTCAAGTATTTGTTTGAGCAGCCCACGCTGAATGCAAGATAAGCTAGATGGCTAGCCATACTTAGTGAGTTTGACTTTGAAATCAAGTACATCAAGGGAAAGGAAAATAGAGGTGTTGATGCTCTTAGTAGGAGGATTCAAGTGAATCACCTAATAGCTATAAGCTCTTATAAAATGGACCTAGTAGAAAGGGTCAAAAATGTAAGACACCATGATGAAAGATATCAGCAAATGAAAGAAAAATTGCTACAAAATAGTGGGGATGAGGAATATCACGTCATTGAAGGTGTCTTAGTTAGGTTCAAAAAAAAATTATGTACCAATCAATGATGAATTAAAGAGACTCAAAATGAAAGATTTTCATATCAAGCCTTATTCAGCCCATCCAGGGAACCAAACAACCTTCTTAACCATTAAAAGGTTCTATTATGGCCAAGTTTGAAGAAACGGGAGGTTGATTTCATGGTTAAATGCATAAAATTCCAAGAAGTGAAAGATGAATGCAAGCACCTAGCAAGGCTATTGCATCCCATTCCCATTCTAGAATGGAAGTGGGAGGAAATTTCTATTTACTTTATCATGGGTTTTCCAAAAATATCTATGCAGTATGATGCAATCATGGTGGTGATTGACAAGTTGAGAAAAGTGGCTTATTTTGTAGCAGTCAAATCCATTAGTTCTGCTAGTGAGGTGGCACAAATCTTCATAAAAGAGATTGTGAGACTGCACGGTATCCCCAAAAAAAAGTATCTCAGAACGAGATGCTAATTTCACTTCAAGATTTTGGAAGGAATTCCTTTTAGGTTTTGAGAACCACAATAAGCAAAGAGTACAAGAAAATTTACGAATACTAAACATGGCAAGGCAAATAAGGACAGGGAAGTCAATCCTTGTGTAGAAAGGAAAGTCCTAGAAGAAAAATGAGAGGTTTGACCTAAGGGGGGGCAATCATTCCTCATTCACTCATTCAGACAAAGCATCCATTCGAGCAGTAACATGGAGCAGCATAGAACGGAAGGAAGAGCATATTAAGGATTTTCTAAGGAGAAGAGAATAAAAAGACAACATTTCGGTCGGCATGATTGGCATAAAGATGGTCTCTCCTTGGTGAGGAACAATGCCTCTCGAATCCCTGTAAAGCTAGAGGGTGGAGATGATCTTCTCCGGATTCCCTTGATGGCGTGGGTGGAGGATTGTGTCCTTGGATTCCTTAAGGGAGGATGTCTGAAGCAGCTCTTTTTGTGATTTTGTAGTGGGTTGTGGATTCCACAGAGTGGGTAGAACCATTATGTTGAAGGTGGATACTTGCTTTTCTGGATTTCCTTGATAGTCTTTGGGTGGAGGTAGTTGGCCTCTGTATTCCCTATGTGTACTTGGGTGGAGAAGAAGCCTTTAGATTCTCTGTGTGCTTTGGTTAGAGGCAACAAGCCTTTGGATTCCCTATATGTATTGATTAGCTTCCATCAGGTAATTGGAGAATGGAGGAAGTTGGCCTCTAAGTTCAAGGTATAATATTGTACTGTTGAGTTGCTAGTGGGTGGAAGAAGGTCCTATGGATTCCTTGTTTCAGTTGGTAGTTGGTGTTTCAATCCTTTGAGAAATCCCCTTCGTCTCTAGAATCTAGCTTAGGGGTGACAACTGCAAGTGAGATTGGTCGCAGATGTCTATGGTTGGATGGAGTGTCCTTGTCCCAAACTCAGTTTCCCAAAATATTATAAGTTAAGTGCTCTTTCTGCATTTGTTTATATAACTATACATGTATGTGTTTACATGATACAGGTGGATATTGGTGGTCACCCACCTATACCTCTAGTCAGTTTCGTTTGTTTCCTTGATTATAGCATCATTTACTATTTTTAGCAATTTTTCGGGTCTTAAATTTCTGGAGTTGTTTTGACCCCCTAATCGGCTTTTTTTTTAGGTTTGTAGTAGGCTCGTAGCCGTAGGTAGGGGCAGCAGGCCCGTAGTCATAAGCAAGGGCCAATAGCAAATGTTGTGGTACTCTAAGAGATCTTTCCAACGAGGTATCGTACGTGCCAAACAGATATCATTGACCAAGTTACTGTTGAAGAATGTAACTAGGTTTGGTCTTCAAAAAATGTATTTGAGTCACAATGAAATGTATTTATCAAAATAATGAAAAAGACATTATTATTATTATTATTATGACTTATTAAAGCATGGGTTTCATGCTTGGTTCATTATGTTTTAGGTCAAAGTCTCCATTGAGGACTTCTAGGATTTATTTCGAGTCATTAGAATCATTGTTCATTTAAAGAGACCCATATTGGGCTTTGAATCATGTAAAAAGAATTAATATTAATTCAAATAAGCCATTTGTCAACTCCACACCAAGTCGGCCTCAATCTAGGTAATTCAACCTCACCAGGAGCCTATATATTAGAGCAGTTTGATTCCATTTGGAGCATTCACTCTCTCACACACAAGTTCGATATCCATAAGAAAGGGCTGGAAAAGTGTGAAGGAAGGAAGGAGGGCTAAAGGAATGCAAAGTTGGAGAAAGATGAATAAAAAGAGAATCAAAATTTTGGGTTATCTATCTCTCTCTCGTGTGGATTCCTCTAAGAGATCGAAGTCTCCCTTTTCAAGTAAACATTGTTGTTGCTGCTGCCAATTGTTGGGTTGAAGTTGTTGCTACTAGGTCGAAGTTGCTATTGAGGGTTATCATTTGCAAGAAGGAAGAAAAAGTTGACTTAGTGTGGAAGAAGTTTAGGTCTAAGTCAAGGGTCTTGGATTATCTCAAGGAGTTATTGGCAAAGAGTTGTTGATTGGGTTTCCCCCTAGATAGGGGTTTTTCCCTAGTTGTCCACCCATATCTGGTCTTTGATCTTTGTACTATTGTTTTGGTAATTGCTTGATGAACTAAAAGATAAAATAAGAACATAAAGATAAAATAATCACAAGTACTTACCTATATAATAAAAAAATTTCTACCTTTCTAATTTTCTAGCATGGTATTAGAGCGAGGCTAAGAAGGAAAAACGTAGTTTAAGGATCTACTGAAAGGAGTCTAAGAAACCTCAAAAGGATTGAGCAAGGGATCATATAAGGATATCTTATAAGGAAAGAAGCCTAGTACCTTCAAGGATAATGTCTAACACAATAAAGAGAGAAAAAACTAGAAGGAGCATCAAATTACTAGTCAAGAAAAGAATTGATCTCATTCTTGAAAAGAACAAAGTCTTGGATTTGGTCAAAGGAAAAGTGAAGAAACCTACCAAAGGATCTAGTGGTGCAGATAAAGTGAAGTTTAGAGAGTTAGATATATTGGCTATGACACTCCTGGAAGAAAGTATAAAGGACAAACTTATCCCATACATTTCCAACATATACCATGCTTAAGAAATGTATGAAGCCTTATCAAAATTGTTCGTTATCAAGAATATCGCTCAAGTAGCAAGTCTTAAAAATGAACTAAGGACCACAAAAATGAAAAAAGATGACATTGTGGCTTCCTTTTTTGTAAGGATAGCTAGAATTAGAGATGACCTTCTAGCCATTGATGATATTGTACAAGAAAAAGAGCTAGTGATTACTACAGTATTGGGATAGCCACCTACATGGAGTGCTTTTGCTTCAAGATGCAACATCTGGAAAGAAACTCCATCATTTGAACAATTATGGAATCCCTGCAGTCAAGAAGAGATGAGGATATCTTTAGTAACCTGCAATGAAGAAGACAAAGTTTCAAATGCATACTCTACTTATCACAAGAAAGGAAACTTCAAGAAGTCAAAAGGGCCAAGAAGGAAGGTAGACATGTCCAAAATAGGATGCTACCAATGTCATAAATGGGTCACTATAAAAGTGAATTTCCTGGCAATTCAAAGAATAAGAAAAGGAACAAGGACTAAGCTAATGTTGTTGAAGAAGGATCTCCAAATAACAATAAAGCCGAAGAACTAGATATAAGGGACTTACACTACTAAGTCCTTTGCTCTGAGCTTTAGTTGTCTCATTTTTTATTTCCAGTATTTGTAGGTTTAACATATTTTGGAAAAACATTTTTGAATTGTTTTTATAAGGTTATAGGTATCCCTGAAGCTTGGAGGAGCCCTCACCAACTTCCAAAGATAAGTATCTTATTCCTTGTATTACCTTTTCATTTTTAGTTTTCCTTACTTATATAGGTTTGTTTACATTAAATACTAATCACATTTATATTCATACTTTCCTTGTTTAGGAAAAATCTTGTTGAATACTCAAGGATTATGGAAGAAGACCTCACAAAGAGTTACAAGGTTTGTTAAGAAACAAAAGGTATGCCTTAGCTATATGTTTTTTCTCTCTTCATAATATTCATTCTTGATAAATTATTCTACATTACTCACATTATTGCGTCTAGCTCTCTTGAATCATAAATATTCTTGATTGGGTGATTCATCATTATATAAATCTACCCTCCTCATATCTTTGATTATTCTTATGGAACCCTAGAAAGGTTCTTTGTAAAACCCTAACTTAAGGGTATGTCGATAATAATGTGTGAAACCCTAGCCTATTTAAGGCTATTGATGAAGTTTAAAGAAAATGTTTGATGCTTTGATGATGTTATGTTTGGGCTTGGTATGGTTATGAAAAACCCTAACTTGTTAAGGTTGAATGGTGTTGTCTGAAATCTCAAACCTTTGAAGTATTAGGGTTTGTTGTGTTATGTATTGAAACCCTAGATCGTTAGGGTTTGGTAGGGTGTATAAGCAAGACCCTTATAATGTCCTAGGAATGAAATCCTAGGTATATGTGTGTGTGTGTCTGATCAAAAACCCTAGTGTAATCAAGTTTGTTGTATGTCTAACTTTAACATATTGATATTTGTGTTATTGGGTTTGACTACCACATTATGATATGCTTTTGCATGATGATAGAATCCTAGATATATGTGTTGACTTAATTGTTATGGTCATGAGTCATAGGGTTTGGAACTAAGCCCTAGTCAAAGTTTGGTTCTCTAGGATGATAGTGTTTGTGAATTCTAAGGTTTAGAAATTAAACCTTAATAGAAGTTCCAATCTCTAATATATGATGACAATGTGATAATCTGAGATTTATGAAAGATTGTTAAAATCTGAAATTGAGTTGTAATTGGTTTTTGATTGTTGAAGCTTAATGGATCGTGTATGAAATCTAGGATCTTGCACTAAATCCTAATGAAAGTCTAGCATATGAGTGTTAAAGTTGTTAAATACATTTGTTTGGAATGCTTCTATGGTTTTCAATATATTGTAGTAAGGGTATGTCATGCATATGGAAGAAATATTGAAGCCCTAGATATAAAGAAGGTTGTTATCTTGATTGAGGTACTCGAAGTTGATGATGAAATCTAGGGTGTATGCCAAAACCCTAACATATAGTTGAAGTATAAATGTATATGTTTCTTGTTGTTTGTAAACCTAACTAAGTTCATTCTGATATAGTTATATTGGCTTATCATTCTGATATAGTTACCTTCATGCTTCTATATAGATTTGTTTGTACCTTCTATCTAAGTTGTGTAGGTACATAATCTTCAAGATAGTGAAGAAGTTCACAAGTAAATTTGATATAATAAGCATGATGAAGTAAGTTATATGAACGATGATGGTCATGATAACTCTAATAAGAAGGATGGAAGCCATGAAAGATTACCCAATGTCATAAGAAGAAGTTGATCTCCCTAAGTTAAGAGGAAGCATGCATAAAAGAAATTTCCCTAGTTAGGAGGAAAGCCATATTATAGTCATAATGAATGCCTTGAAATAAGAAAATTGGAGAATGCATTTTGAGGGGTTGTTGAGATAAGGAAAGAAGGCACTGATTCTAGAATATGTTGCTACATGTGAAGTACGAAAGGAAGATGTATAATGGAGGAATCTTCTGCCAAGAATTGTTTGAAACTCCTACAGTGATAAATTGAGAAGCAACATCAGTGGTCTAAAAGACCCCGGAGGCTTGTGTTTACTGATTGGGGTTGTGTTTTTACAAGTAAATCTCTCAAGAGGTTTAATAGCATGTTGGTTACATGAGAGATTTGTTGCCGATTTGTTTGGTTGGGGAGGATTTGCTACCAATTGGAATAATCACGAGTGTTGAGGCTTTGTGTGTAAGGCACATTCCCTGAGAGGACATCTGGACAGCACTTTGTGTTGATGTCTGGTTCCCAAACTAGGGAGGGTGGTGTTGGTCATAGAGCTCTGACCTCATACGCACCTAGATCCCTAGGTTGATGGTTAGCAAGTACGCATGATGGTTCCTAGAGAAGTTCAAAGCTTTAGTCCATCGTAGTCCCACCCGGATAGATTTCTCAAGCCAGGAATCTAGTTCATGGCACCGTAAGTTCCTAAACTGTTGGAGGACCTTAGATTGCCCTGGTTAGGAATCTAGTTCATGGAATTGTGGTTCCTAACCTCTTCATAGTCCATATGTTTTGATATCTTCCTTGTACATGTTATGAATACCTCCATAGTTAAGAGGGAGTGTTGAAGAATATAACTAGGTTCGGTCTTTATAAAATGTATTTGAGTCACAATGAAATGTATTTATCAAAAGAATTAAAAAGATATTTTTATTACTATTATTATGACTTATTAAAGCATGGGATTCATACTTTGGTCATCATGTTTTAGGTCAAAATCCCCATTGAGGAGTCACAATATTTATTATGGGTCATTAGAGTCATTGTCAATTTAAAGAGGCCCTTCTTGGGCTTTTGAATCATGTAAGAAGAATTAATATTGAGTCAAAGAAGCCATTTGTCACCTCCACGCCAAGTCGACCTCGAAGAGATCAAGTCAGCCTCAATCTGGGTAATTCGACCTCACAAGAAGCCTAAATATTAGAGCAGTTCAATTTCATTTGGAGCATTCACTCTCTCACACACAAGTTCGATATCCAAAAGAAAGAGATGGAAAAATGTGAAGTAAGGAAGGAGGGCTAAAGGAATGCGAAGTTGGAGAAAGAGGAAGAAAAAAGAGAAAATTGAAATGTTGGCTATATATATCTCTCTCGTGTAGATCCTCTAGGAGATCGAAGTATCTATTGTCAAGTCGAAGTTGTTGTTGCTATCAGTTGTTGGGTCAAAGTCGCTGCTAGGTTGTTATTGAAGGGTTATCATCTGCAAAAAGGAAGAAAGGGTTGACAAAGTGTGGAGGAAATTTGGCTCTAGGTCAAGAGTCTTGGATTATCTCAAGTAGTTATCAAGTAAGAGTTGTTGACTAGGTTTTCCCCTAGATAGGGATTTTCCCTGGTTGTCCGCCTATATCTGGTGCATGTGATCTTTGTTATTATTTTGGTAATTGCTTGATAAACTAAAAGATAAAAGAATCGCAAGTACCTAGATTTCCCCTAGGGGAAATCTATGTGAATGCTAGGTTTTGGTGATTTCCCCTATCTCATTTGGATGAAGGGAAGGTGACGTGGCCCTGAGCTTCTATCTTGGAAGCTTAATTGAATTAAAGGGTGAAAAGAATATATGTGCAAGGAGGAAGTATGTGGGATGACACAAGTCAACCCGCTTTGGCAAAGCGTGCACCCCGATTGGTGGAGAGGAGATCCCACTTGACTAGTCATCCCAACAGAATGGCTCTGAAAGTATTAAGAGGCCCCAGCAGGTAACAAAGGAGCATGCCCAGGAATTGTCGGGATAGGGAAAACAAGATGATGCATCCTAGAGGGTCATCTCAAAGGCATAAGGAGAGCTAGAGTGAAACCATCGAGACGAAGTGGTTAGTTCGTGGTTGTTGGATCCAGTGGAGCGTGGCGAGACCCTTCAAGCATGGGTGCAAGTGAGTTAGCTTTGTTATAGAGAATCCTTCTATGTGCCTTGATATTCCATGGAATTGTCAGGATAGGGAAAACAAGATGATGCATCCCAGAGGGTCATCTCAAAGGCATAAGGAGAGCTAGAGTGAAACCATCGAGACGAAGTGGTTAGTTCGTGGTTGTTGGATCCAATCGAGCGTGGCGAGACCCTTCAAGCATGGGTGCAAGCGAGTTAGCTTTGTTATAGAGAATCCTTCTATGTGCCTTCGATATTCCATCCCATTATTGCTTCAATTTTCAATGGATTCATTGTTGTTCCTTCTTCAAATCATATGCCCCAAATAATGAATATGTGTCTGATAATATGAGCATTTGTATCACGTAGCACAAAGTTGATGCTCTCTTAGCACTTATCGTACTAAATTCAAGTGTTATTCATGCTCCTCTTATAAATTTGAGTAAATAAGAATGTCAGCAAGTAGCATAATGACAACTTATCCAAATATAACCTAAAGATCCCATTCATCAAGCACATGAAATTAGATCTTCATCCTTGGAAATATTTTTACTTCTCTTAGTCATCAATTCTAGGAAGAGGATATTTATTCCTTGCAATGGCTTTGTTCAACTACCAAACAATGCAATCCAAGTACCTCACTCAGCACATATACAAACTCTTGTATTATTGGAATGTTCTCAATACTTGGTCATTTTTTCTTTGCTATCTCTTCTACATGAGTTGCATACAATGAACACCCTTTTCTAAAAACATCTCTTCAATTGCAAAGATGAAGTCTCCAACATGGAAATAAGTCTCTGAATGTCATTCACTATTATGAAAAAATTTGTTTTCGTTTATTTAGACAAGGTCTTATTATGAAAATCTAGGACAACATATAATTAATCCATCTCAATGAGTACATCATATCATATTTGCAACAATATTAACCCTAATAATATTTAAGAGATGGCCTTTTACTATCTCATAGATTTTCCTTTTAATCTCACTAGTCAATTGAACCAACCATATTTAAATCTTTTAGCCAACATAGAGCAATATACTATCACTTGCTCCTTAATCAATTAATACTGCAATAGGTTGCTAACCAAGCTTACCTTTAACATGATCATGTTTAAATGATGATCTACTCGTCAATTTTTCCAATGGCCATATTAGTTGCTTCTGGGATATTGTGCAATTCCTCATTTTGTCTTCATTATGAGGATAATCTCTATACCAATGATCCCCTTCATAAACCTAGCATTTAACTAGTTGCCTTTCCCTTTTCCCAAAGATTATTCCATCTTGAATCCACTCTAAATGGGTTGACTTCTTTGTTTAATCTTGTTGGTTCTTTTAGAAGTCTACTTTACATATTTTTCAAACTCTAATGGTACTTCTTAAATGCCTAGATCTTCCATGAGACCCCCTATTTGAATATGTTGTGTTTAATCTTGTTGGTTCTTTTAGAAGTCTACTTTACATATTTTTCAAACTCTAATGGTACTTCTTAAATGCCTAGATCTTCCATGAGACCCCCTATTTGAATATGTTGTGTTTAATCTTGTTGGTTCTTTTAGAAGTCTACTTTACATATTTTTCAAACTCTAATGGTACTTCTTAAATGCCTAGATCTTCCATGAGACCCCCTATTTGAATATGTTGTGTTCTTCCTCTTGCCATGAACCGAATCAATTCTTCATTTGCCTCTACAATTTATTTAAACTTATATTAATGGTTCATTCTTAATTTTCCTCTCAAACTTAAAGGTTTATATTAGTCATTGGTTCAATTGATTTTGCTTATCTTGAGTCCAATGCATTCTTTTGTTATCAATGTTAAAGATCACACTTCCAACTTTAAGTTCCTCATCCTTTTGTTATCAACATTAAAGATCACACTTCCAACTTTAAGCTCCTCATCGTTTCTAGCAATTATAATTAGTGCCTTCTTTGTATTCAAACCAAGTTTCTTCTTCAATATTAATCTTGAATTCTAGCCTTTACTTGTCCCTTATTCTAGCCTTTACTTGTCCCTTGTGTAAACTTTCGTGCAAAGTGCAAAGTTTTGGTGATAATAGCTATCTTTTAAATGGGTTAAAACTAGAAAATTTTACTCCCACAAAATTCTCCAAATTATTGAAGACCCCAATATCAAGGACAAAAATCTATAATCTATTACTACATTAAATAAGGAATGAATAGGTTGATTTCAAAATAGACCAACCTAGATCCATTCCATTTTAAATCCAGCTCCACCAAGGGCTATGAGGGACCAAATATCTTTCCACTCTAAAATAGGTTTTCATCTCAAGAAATTTGATCTTTCTAAGCATTTGGTAGATTCAAAGTTAAGATAGCTCTACGCAAATTTAATTATTAATTCTAATTGTAATTGTAATTATAATTATTAATTTCGTGTTTTTTTTTAAAGACTAACATCAAAGGTTTCCAAAAAATTGCGTTATAATAAAAAGTGGATCAAATGAGGGAAATTATTTGATAAAATATAACAATATATTATTAGATTTTACCAAAATCTTGGATAAAATACTAAATAAAATGCAATATTATTACATTTTACCTAATATTTCCCAACCTATATATTACATTTTACTCAACATTTCTTCACCCGTGCTAATTTTACCAAATATTTCCCAAAACCTAGTAAAGTTCCAATTCTCCTTTTTAAGTTACATTACTTGCCACTTCTTATGCATCTTATCATTTTTACTTACATGTTAATGTTACTACATTAAACTCACTTCCAAATTATTTTTATCCTCAAAAACATGTAACCCACATTGCATAGTATAATACCAACTCTTTGTGAAAATGGGCAGTGTACCTTGAATGAGACCCCAACAATTCAAAGTCTGGTTTTGAACCGCTAATGTTCATTTCTTATAGCTAATTATGTATCTAAATATAACATCAAACTAAGATGGATCTAAACTAGATTAATTTCTCCTCATTTCTTATAGTTAATTATGTATCTAAATATAACATCAAACTAAAACGGATCTAAACTAGTTGAATTTCTCCTCAAATAAGTTTTATTGCACGTTAATACTAATCAAAAATGGTTTCCTTCGAAGATTCACAAATATGAAAAATAAATATTTTTAATACTTAATTCCATTAAGTCAATAAAAAAAATAATGGGATCTAAACAAGATATTTCTAAGCTCTAGAATCTTTTCAATTTGCTAGTCTAGAAAGCCCGTTTAAGAATGAACAAAATCTTTTTTAGGAACATTTAAGCCGGAGGACCTCGTTATACAGACCATTCCATTGCGTGGGGAGACATTTCGAGCAAACAATAAAATGCATAATAATAAAAAAAAATAAACATATATTTTATGTATATATATATATATATATACGTCTGTTCTGCCATTTCTTCATAACTTGCTAAGGAATCAAGACTTCTAAATTGCTTTAAAAAATTCATGGATCATCTAACATCCCAAGAAAGGTAAGGTGAACAGACAGGAATGCGTGAGTCTAAATAAGATGTCAAGACTTGAAGCATAAGGAAGCCAAAGCACAATACGGATGCTATGGAGAGTTCCATCAAGAACCTACAAAAGAAAGGACCTACAAAAGAGAGTTGCAAGTTTGTCAAAGAAACTTGCTTTGGCAAATATACATTGTAAACATTACCTAGTTAAGCACACTTTGTCAAAATTATTTCAGCATCAACAGCTGAAGTTGAGGGACGATCTCTGGTATGCATTAAATTTGAATAAATATATCTAGTATACCTATTGCTGCATATTCGATTTCATTCAAATTAAGAACGAGGAAAAAATAAACTAAAATAAAAATAAATAAATCTGTGGCCTAAATTTCAGATATATATGTTTAAATGAATTTTCTTAGAGATGGGTCTGGATATACTAATCGAAAACAAGAGTACAAACAAAACACACAAACTAAAGAAGCCTCAAAAATTATGGGTTCCTCGCTACTCATTTCCAAGCATAGTATGAATCCAAGCCAACTTGTAAAGCAACATAATATTCCCAAAGCACATTTCAATAAAAGAATTGTAACCACCAAAAAGCCAATACTTCACATCTTCAGGTGTGGAGCATTCTATGTTCAAATTACCTAAAATGTCACTCTCCAGTTACTAAATTTCGACAAAAATTATGGGTTCCTCGCTACTCATTTCCAAGCATAGTATGAATCCAAGCCAACTTGTAAAGCAACATAATATTCCCAAAGCACATTTCAATAAAAGAATTGTAACCACCAAAAAGCCAATACTTCACATCTTCAGGTGTGGAGCATTCTATGTTCAAATTACCTAAAATGTCACTCTCCAGTTACTAAATTTCGACAAAAATTATGGGTTCCTCGCTACTCATTTCCAAGCATAGTATGAATCCAAGCCAACTTGTAAAGCAACATAATATTTCCAAAGCACATTTCAATAAAAGAATTGTAACCACCAAAAAGCCAATACTTCACATCTTCAGGTGTGGAGCATTCTATGTTCAAATTACCTAAAATGTCACTCTCCAGTTACTAAATTTCGACAAAAATTATGGGTTCCTCGCTACTCATTTCCAAGCATAGTATGAATCCAAGCCAACTTGTAAAGCAACATAATATTCCCAAAGCACATTTCAATAAAAGAATTGTAACCACCAAAAAGCCAATACTTCACATCTTCAGGTGTGGAGCATTCTATGTTCAAATTACCTAAAATGTCACTCTCCAGTTACTAAATTTCGACAAAATCAATGGTAACAATCAGATGAAATGTCAAAAATTAGAAAGGAACAAAATAAGTGCTAGGAAACTGCTAACTGTGGTCATCCACATCAGCCGCAACTTCCCTCTCTTCAGCAGCAGCAGCCATCAAATCATTGAACTGCTCTGATTTTCCCAGTATTATTTCAACCTACAAAGTCAGCAAATGTAAATTCCATTACATCCTGCAGTTGATTTTTGTTGTCCATAAAGATCATTTAGACAATGCATGCATTTATTCAGCTTACCTTTGCTTTCTGGATGGGCCGGCCTCTTGATTCATCTCTCATGTCAATGGTAGATGTTGAGATTTCTGAAAGAAATCATAAAATTTTGATCAAAACGATAAATTTATGAAACAAAGCCATAAACTAGAGTTTACATCAACGTAACCTTTTCTAAAAAATATGTAAACTAAAGCCATAAAAAGATCCAGTAAATATGATGTCCATCCCCTAATTCACCAATAAGTTAAATGATGAAGAATATACTATATAGACAGATAAATCACCAAAAATCCAAAGATCACATACTCTTTTCTACAGCTAGACCATTGTTCTTCAATATCTCAGCAACAGTAACCACTGTGGCAATGGCTGTAACAAGAACACCACACTAAATGAGTATTTCCAAAGTACATCCCAATCTGAAAATAAACAGCGTAAAACTTTCAGCCTTAAATTAGATGTTCAGAAAAGCTCTCTAACAAACATTTATGCAGAAAAGTAGATGTTCCAGACATCAATATTGCCAACCCTCCAGGATAAAAACATGGACCCATATAAGGATATATACCCCAACATCGTGGGCACAGAAGAAATAATACTGGGGAAATCTGAGCAGTTCAATAATTTGATGGCCACTGCTGCTGAAGAGAGGGATGTTGCAGCTGATATGGATGACCTAAGTTGAAATTACCTAAAAATTCACTCTCCAGTTACTAAATTTCGACAAAATCAATGGTAACAATCAGAAAACTGCTAGGAAACTGCTAACTGTGGTCATCCATATCAGCCCTGACTTCCCTCTCTTAAGCAGCAGCAGCCACCAAATCATTGAACTGCTCAGGTATTCCCAGTATTATTTCAACCTACAAAGCTTTGGCAGTTTTAGAGCAAAATTGTATGCCAAACTGCTAAGGATTTTTGAGGTAAAAGGGGTATATATATAGCAAAGAAAACCACTTTCTCATAGCAGTTAGAACCTTTTATAACTCCGATAGACATACTATGAACATTAGAAAGCAATAGAAAACCAAGACAGCTGACAGAACAAGCATGAGATCTGTGAGAGGAGGTTGATAAATGTTTCCAAGAATTCGAGTAACAGAATTATCCAGAAAATTACTTAGAACATCCCAGGTATTAGTCAAAGGAACTACAAAAGAATATTACATTTAGCACTTGTATAATCCATTGAAAGGATAAGAACCAACTGCACATATATATTGGCATTCGAACAATACAAGGGATTATGCTCATTTCCAATAATCCACATATATGCAGTTGATTAAAGTTCCTGATCATTTTGATCTATTAAGTATGAAACCATACAAAAAATCCCACAAAAATGCAAAATTTTAACATGATCCAGTTGCAGAGCAGCTCATTCTCCAGATGAGACAATTTCTATCGCCCTAAAATTCAGAATCCTGTTGTCACATCAAAAAGATATATTAAACAAGTTCATATAAGAGGGGAATTTTTCAGCATACCCATTCCTAAAGCAGATAGCTCCACTTCTTCATGCTGCTGCATATACCTCTGCAATGACAGCAGATACACTAAGTGATGAGCACAAGAAAAACACATCTGCTTCATGAAAAAATATGTAACTACAACTAACTAATCTACAACTTTCCTTTATCATGAACCATAGAAAGCTCCTAAGAACTCCGAAACCATTTCTGTCCATGGAAACAGTCTGGTTTTCTGATGGTCATAATCAGAGGGGGTAGTTCTTTTGAGTTGTTTATCAAAATGACAAATCAAGACAATTCCATCATAGCCTTTGAACAAGCAGAGAGGATTAAGGTACGAGATTCTTAAGGACAAAATCAGCATGACTAACTCTGGCTCCTATTCTCAATAATAGCAGGGTTAGTAACGATGTAAATTAAGAGATCTTGAATGTAGTTTCAAAACTTGCTATTCAACATCTGATGGTAAAATACATCTATCACATTCCACATCCTTTATGTTGGAAATAACGATTCACGCCTCGATTTCAGACCAATTTGTGTATGTTGGATATAACGATCCACGCCTCGATTTCAAACCACTTTGTGCATCATCTAAAATGGCATGTAGCTCGAAGGTAGAGAAATCTGCAGGTTAGGGTCAGGTCTTGTGTTCACTACTTAGCTTGTCCAATTTTCAACATAAAGGGGCAAGTTGGCTAGCTGTAACATGAAGGTCTGAGTCAAGAGGCTCCACAGGGGCCTGTTGAAGATAGTTATCCACACTATTCATTATGTAATAGTATTTAGATCAGTAGTGGAGCAGCCCAACTACAAGGGACAGGTCCTAGGTTCAATTCCTAGTCTGTCCTCGTTTTAATACTTTACCCATTCAAATTGAATGTAACAATTTATATAAGTAGAAATTCAGCATAAATGGAAAACGGTATGGATTCAACTCAGCCATTTTTAGCGACTAAAAGGCTGAATTCATTGCACAAGCCAACTACACATAAATACCTCGACGCTTTCGCCATATAAGGCACCATAGATGAAAAACCCAAAACCCCAAAAAAACCCTAGGTTTTGCAGGCAAGATGTCATGCAGCTCTAAAATTGAGCCAGCGTAATGGATACAGAAAACATAATAATGATCCACTGGATAGTAGACAAGGAAAAAAACACACAGGCCATAACATCAATGGGCATTAAGAAAATAAAGTCCACAGAAGCCATTAACAGAGGGCGGTGGGTTACATACCTTGGCGAGGTTGACATAGAAGAAGAGCGGCTTCTTGGTATTGGAGACTTGAATCCTGTTTTTCTTGTGAACATCATTCAGATCCATGTTTCCAACTCGCTCAGTGATTTCTTCCACGGCCATCGTTCCTGTGCTTTGCTCTTCAGGAAATTTTCCCCTCCTCTTAATACCTCTGCGTTACTTCTCCGCCTCCACTGTTTGCAGGCCGTGTTGACACCACCGTTGTCTTATCTCACGCGTCGATTCGATTCTTGCCCATTAATAACCGTTACATTAGGAAAATCACTCAAACCTTCGAATATAAATAGAGGGTTTTGGACTTCATTGAGGGTATGCCCGTAGAAAATAGGGTGCCTCATAATGAGCCGACACCCATCGGTAGGGTTTCTCACTACCGGAGAGTGCCTTGTGAATTATTTTTACCGGGTAAATGTTATTTTTTATTATTGTTATTTAATGAGGTTACCATTTTGTTTAAAAAATAATGGAAATTTTGATAAGATTTTGAGAAATCTTGTTATATTTTTTGGAAATCCTGACTTCTCATTAGCAAAGGTGAATTAACGATGAGGACTCAATTAATTGAGCTAATTCTCAAGGCTTTTAAATGTTTGGTTTATGGCATACTATTTCTTTCATATTAATATTAATGTTTCTTAGAAAGGTTGGTGTGGCATCACATTCTCCTTCACTTTAATATTAATATTGATGAGGTGTCAATTTCATTTTATGTGGGTTCTTTTTGGTTTATGGTTGTTATTGCGTGGAGAGGCCTCTCCATCCTAGTATGGAAGAGATGTAATGTCCTCTTATCATGTTATGTAAACAAAAATAATAAAATAAAAATAACTTCGTACTAAAATAATAAAAAGTAAGCCTAAGAGGATTGTTAGCACTCTAAAGTTATCGTGGAAAACGAAAATGCCCTTTTCGTTATAAGCGCTAGCTGTAGTCAAACCCTACTCCCTCTAGTGTCTCTGCGCTAGCTCTTGGCATTAAGTTGCCTGGGTGGGACTTGATAGTTTCATATGCAAGGATTAGGTGCTCGAGGTTATACATGTTTGAGAACAAGTTCACACATCGACTTCACCCTTCTCCCCTTGCTTGAACAAATATAGAAAGGTTTACCCATCTCCTCGCGAAGGGAATTGTTCAGCGACCACACAATACTATCCACGTCCCGCTCTTTGGGATCACCTTCATTTCTTAAAACACAACTTTGTAAGCTCCTTTGTTAGGTTCTTCACCCACCCACGTGTTATTATTATTATTTTGATTATTTTTTATTGATTTTTGTTGGGTAGTTAAGGTAATCTTGACTCGATTAAGTTACCAGTGGTTTTTGACCTCCAGGTTTATGAGAAACCATGGTATTCATGTGGAATATAGCTTATTTAAAGGGGGGAATTAAACCAGTGTAGATCCATCTTCACTCTGGATCTACCAAGTGCATCAAATCTCTTGATATGCAAACCTCTTTTAGAGTGAAAAGAGATTTGGTTAAGATGGATATAGGTTGGTTTATATTTTGTGAGAAGTTCTTTTATAATGATCTATTTTTATGTTGAGATTTTGTTTTCACATTAAGAGTTTTCTTATTCTTGTATCATTGTGATTGTGACAATGACGATTGAAACTATAAACAACTCATGTCAAGCTACAAGTCAAGCCACATTGAGAAAATGCTTCATACACACAAGGTTACTTTTGAACAATGAACTTAATGAGTGAAATCCAAAACAACATGATGTTAAGAGTGAATACACAGAAGGTTACTTTTGAACAATGAACTTAATGAGTGAAATCATAAACAATAGGATGTTAAGAGTGAATACATAAACTTACCTTAATAGCGAAGATAGAGATAAAGCTAAATTCTTGATGCAACAAATGGCTATGTTGTGACATTTGACTAGTTCTTGCAAAGTCAACAATTGAGGCCAACCTAATTGACTAAATGTCTCTTGTTTGGATAATGAAAGGGACCATGGTCAAAAAATTTCGACTTTATTATCAATTTATCTAGATGGGAAACTAGGAGAAAAAGGAAAAGGCATTGTTCTAGTGGAGAAACTTGGACATACCATGGAGTCAAGGGGGCTCACGCCTTAAAAATTTATTTATTTTTTCCAAATATTTGGCATCTAAGAACATATGGGGGCTTATCAAGGGAAAAGGTTTTTGGCAAAAATCATAAAGAATAAGTAGCTCATCCCTCTTTTCATCGAAGATTGGATTTGATCCCCAAATAAAAGAGCACATACCTCTTTAATCATTTGGAAAGCCACCATATTGCTTTCTCGTTTATAGGGAATTGGCTAATGTGGAGGGTTGGAAAGGGAGACAAGGACCGTGTTGGTCTTGATCCCTAGATTGGAAGCAAACAAAAAAAATATTACCCATCTCCCCCGATTCATGATCTCAAATAAAATAGATTCTTTGCCCTTTATCAAATTGCAATAGGTCAAAGATTGAACTCCAAATAACAATAGTGGATTTCTCGAAGGGACTAGATATAAATGAGGAACACGTCGTGACCTACACCTATTACACAAACTATATTAGTAGGTGGTGTAGTGTTTTGGTCAATAAAAAGGTGGATGAACTCCGTTGTTCAATAAACCCCTCAGAGGATTATGAACACAAACTTGGATACAAATCTTTGGATATTAAAGGTTTTGATTAACCTTCATGTGGTGGAAAGTTCTCTAGGAAAACAAATGTACCACAAAAGCTAAAATGTTTATGTGGCTTCTTTTTAACAATAGAGCCTTAACATAGGATATACTTCAAAAAAGAAGTTATTAGGACCCTTGTAATACCCTTGGCTTGATACCAGAATTTTAAATGTATATGTACATGCGATACTTAGGTTGGTGAGCCAGGTTATGTTGAGGCTTGCATATATGTGCGTATAAGTGTATTGGGCTTGTGGAACAATGTACAACAATGTTTGAGGCTAAAGTGCCTGTGTGGTTTAGATCGGGGAGCCTATGAGCTACAAGGCCAACGAGCCTAACATATGTAAGATGTAAATGCATATATATTAACAAATAACACCATGGTTGCAAACTAGGGGATGAAAAGAGTGTGGGGGGCTAGGACTCCATGAGAGGAAAGGTGAAGGGGCTAGAAGGCTTAGCAAGGAGGAATAAGCTAGGAAAATATTATTTTATTCCTAGCATAAGCTATAAAGTAAAGTGGGTTAATACTAAAATATATTATAATATAAAGTGGGCAACGGGGGTTGTGTAGGTGCCATAGGTCAAAGGGCACAATGCCCATGTATGTATCTATATATATCTACACACACACACACATATATAACTTCCACTTTACCCTTAAGGATACCATATTTTGAGATCAGTATGACCACCCAATTTAGTCTAAGGAGTGTTAAAGAGTGTCTAGCAACTATACCCTGAGGATTATAGGTGGTTATGGGTATTATTTCACTTCTCCTTAGGATTCCTTGGGGAAGGTTGGAGCCTATAGAGCCATAGGCCCCTTAGACTTTTGTGCCAGTCTATGTTGGAGCCCTAGAAGGGTGGTGGTGCAACCCAAGGGATTGTACAGGTAGAGAAAGGGGCACACTATGTTGGGTTGTGCGGATTAATGGGGAATGACGGACTATAGGTTAGAGTGTTGCCAACGTTTGGTACTTTGGCCTTAATCATGTTTAGTAATGGTTATGTACCATAGCCATCTTTAAATAGGCCTTTTCCTTATGGAGACATGGCCCCAACTTAGGGAGGTATCACTAATGAGAGAGTTAAAGTAGTGGAGTTTATGGCTAGGAGAAACATCTAGGGTCTGCAGCTAGTGAGTGCTTCTTATCAGATAAGTGTTCTTTTTTTTGTTTAATTTTTCTTTTTCTTTTTTATGTTTTATGCACATAATCATACTTGTGGTGGTGCATATGTGTTTTTGTTCATGTTTATCATATTATCTGCATCATTTTAATGTTGCACTCATTAGGGAATGTAGGAACTAAGGTTATTTAAGTACCAGAGGTTTTTTTTTTTTTTTTGTTACCACTACATCACAAATAAATTCAAGTAATGGCATTGCCTTAGTTGGGTGACTAGGGAGTGTTACGAGTGGTATCAAATCCATGGTTATAGTAGTAGGCCTGCAAAGGCCACATTAATAGCACATAAGTGAAACCATTAATAGGTTATAAAATTGTTTGACAAAATTCCGGAGATAAATGTTGATAGATGGATGATCCGAATGGAAAATGGCATCAACCCATGGAATTTACCCATGGTATTGTAAGTGGCACCTATGGTATTGTAAGTGACATCCACCCATGGTATTGTGACATCCACCCATGGTATTCATTCATCCATGGAATTGACCCGTGGTATTGTAACTAAAAAATACTATAAGTAACAAGTCGCATTTTGTAAAAGGACGGTTTGTCTGCCACAATGTAGCTACATTGTTCGCCACAATGTAGCTTTTAATGAGGCTAATGGATGATATCTTGATATGTGCAGAGGTTGTTTGATTTGATTTGGTGGGGTTGTTGGAAGAGGATTAGGTCAAAAAGACTAGGTCAGGGCAAATGAGGGTATGATTGCAGACATCTGATGGAGCAAGGTAGGTAGGCACTCAAACACTTTAAGGTTCTGAAGTGAGATGGATAAGACTGTTGAGGTGCTAGAAAGAGCAAGACAAGCGTGTATTCTTTCTAAATTGAAGAAAATGGACAAATTATGAAGATTTCCCCAAAACAGAGCATATAAGATGTATTCTGCTCATCAACTTGAAAATCAACATATCATAGAAGTGAAGTGAAAAATGGGAGTACAAAACATTCAAACATATGCAACATAAGAAGAAACTAAGTCAAAATTCCATACCACAAGTATTCCATCAAAATAGTTGCAACTCATTCATTAAATTCTGCCAAATATTGATTACGCTAGTGTCTCTGATCAATAGCCAAGCATCCATCTAATTCTAACCTGTAGAAGGACTAAGAAAATACATAATATAGGCCTCAGACCAACTCATCCTAGCATCAGGGGTTGAATCCATGAGAGGAGGAGCAGTTGCAAAAAAGACTGAATTAATAGCTAGAGTATAGGGTGGTTAAATTGACTCATCCCTAACTTAAGCAAATTGATTCATTACAAGTCATGCAGGCCATTTACATAATGTATTTACCCTAGGTAATAGTAAAAAACATAATAATTACATCATAGTTATCAATTACATGAGTAAAACATCAATTTCCTATAGGTGAAAATCAATATGGAGAGAAACAGTGAAAATCTGGGCTGACTGTCAAACGCGCCCTCTCTTTGTCAAACACGCCCTTTCTCTGTCAAACGCGCTCTCCAAGTTCAGGGTTGCTTTTGGGTGCCTTCATGGTGTCCAAATTTTCTCCAATATGGCTTGTTTGAAAGCCCTTCAAGTCTATTTTCTAGAAATGTCTTCAGTTTTCAATTTGGAGCTCATTTGCCTTGTCAAAAACTCAATCTCCCAAGACTAGTAAACTTGCAGCACCCAAGCCTAAAATGAGGCAGAAAGGTGATTTTTTGGTGGTTTTTGACCTTTTTGACTAACCTGTTTGTCTCCAAATTCCTATCAAATGCACAAGGTGCATGTCCTCATCACTTTGAATCAATGATGTTGACCTTTTTCTCATTAGATTCCCCAAAAAAGAGCGTAGCACCCTAGGTGTTGCGCATTTTACCTTTTCACTGTGCTAAAAATGCCTCAAAAAACACAGTAATTCACAAGTTACAAAATTTGCTTCAAAATTTGTCAAAATTGGTGGGATGATAGTTGATAATGTGTTTGAGGCATGGAGTGATGCCTCAGCAAGAATGTTTAGCCTCTTTTTCTCCTCTTGCTTAGTTAAGGCTTCAATCTTTGCATGGGTTCTTTTGAGCTTGGCTCTTGCAATTTTGTTTCTCATGGCATAATACTTTGCCATCCTTCTCTAAATATCATTGTCTTTTTTGGCCTTGACTAAGAGTTTCTCAAGATGACCATTTACCCTCTTGAGCCAATGTTCCCAGTTCTCATTTACCATTTTCGCAAATTGCTCATTTGGGGTGAGCTCATTATCTAGTTCTGCCTCCCTTTGCTTTTCTAGCTCCAAAGCTCTCTTTAGGCCTCTAGTCCTTGGCATTCTTCTTGGCACCTATTCCTCTAGATGGTCACTGTATTCTCCATATGCCTCATCAAGTAAGGCCTTATCCTTTCCAGCCTCTCTCTTTGCCTTGATGAGTTGAACCTCCATGAGCTCATGTTTGACCTCAAACTGCCCGTTCTCCTGCTCATAGTATGAAATAATGTATTTGGCTCTTTGCAAGTTGACTTGGAGCTCTCCTATGAGTGCATTCTTCTCCTTGATGACAATGGCTTTGTTCTCACTGTCATCATTTTCACTTATGTCAACTAAGTGAAAATAATGCTCTATCTCATGGATGTCCTCCTCCTGCTGCTGGATCTTTGCCTTTGTCACCTTTTCCTTACCCTTATATACCTTCTTTGTTGATGAAGAAGGTAAGGCCCCTTCCACAATCTGTGGGGAAAACACTTGCATATGCCCTCTCTGATAGGTATGTGTCAAGGTACCTAAACCAACCCTTTTAGGCTTGCTCCTCTCACCATGCTCAATGTGTTCTTGCTCATTGCCTTCATCTCTGCCAGGTGAATGAACATGCTCATGAAATGGTGATGATGGAGGTGATGGTGTGGCTAATTCATTAGATGAAGATGAATGATGTATGAGCTGAGGTGGATGAATGGAGGTGGGTGGATGAGATGACGAAGGTGCTTCTTGGCCATGCTCAATAGGTGGGACAGTGAAAATCTCATTGGATATAAAGGTGTCCCATGCAATGTTAAGCTAATCTAGGTAATGGAGGACTATCATCTTGATGAGGGGGTGGTGAAAGATACTTTGAATTTGATGATCATAATCTTTCTTTTGGGCAATGAATGACATCTTGTCAATGCTCCAGTAAAGATAGTAGCGCTTATTGAGCATTTTGACTCTTGTGAAATGCATGAGTAGCCGGATATGATAGGAATAAAGCCTAGAAAACCTACCCTCACAAGTAAAGTACTTCATGATGATTTTCATCATTGGAACATATATGTCTAGGAGGTAAGAGAAAGGAAAAATCCTCTTTCTCTCATTCTTGTACCTTAGTTTAAGATATGGCTCATAATAGAAATGATCCAATTCTCCTTGTTTAAACCATTTTTCCCCAACATTTGGGATCCCATAGGCAGCTGATATGATAGCAGGAGATATAGTGAAGGTGATACCAACAATGGTTACATGGTTTTCATGGAGGTTAGTGATGAATAATATGGTCAACACAGGATGATGTTGGATCCTTTGTACTTTCTCACAAAACTCAAAACAGCCCACATGCTTAAAGCCTGTCACAATGATGGGAGATGCCATGAGTTCTCTGGTATTGGTTGGATCATGTCTAATGATTCTTCCTCCTCTCCTGTCTTTCTTCCTCACTGTGACTTGTGTTCTCTTCTTTTGCCATGAGTTATTGGAGTCAAACCCTAGGGAGATGATGAAATGGAATGTAGATGCAAAGAGTATGTAATGGTGTGAGGAAATTAAGGAGATGAAAAATGGGGATGTGTGATATGACGGAGGTAACGAGGGGTAGTTTTTAAATGTAGAAATGGTAGTGGGATGCTAGAAACTGAAATTTAGAAATGGGATTATGTTACTAGGGTTTTGAATTTTATACGACACCAAAACACAATGAAACACCATGTAATTCAACTGTGGAGGAGAGGAATGATATGATTTCAACCTACTTGTTTGTTGGAGCATGATGGTGGCACATTTTGAAGCTTGGAGATGATGTAGTGCTCTTTGGGAAATCTTAGAACGTTTTCGGGCAAACACACAACAATCTGGTCAAACGTGTCCTCTCTTAATAGGTGCGCAAATCCCTTAGAAAACACTTAGCGTTTTGAACCAAACGCGCAGCACCAGTTCAGAATGCGCCCTCCAGTTTCAAAACACACCCTCTACCCCTGTTTTGCCTAATTTCTTGAAAATTCCCTTTTGTTGAGGATGTTTTGAGAGTGTAGGAGTGCAAATGAATGTTGAATCAATGTCCTTGAGGGCTTTTATATTTGAATGGGTTTAATTTATACTTTGAAAACCCATTTTCTAATGTTTCATATCACTTTTCAAATTTTCACACTAATGCTCTTTGACTTCTGACTTTTTCCTTTGACGGGTGGATGATGCTGAGCTTTTGGCAATGGAAATGCGTAAACAACTAAAATGGTGACTTATTACATATGATAACATAAAATTACATAAATAAATAAAAATATTACATTTCTCTTTTGAAATAAAGTTACAAATTGGAATGAAATTCTTGCTTAAAATCAAATTTGGAACTTCAACAACCATGGTTACATACTTGTAAACCCTTATTTGACCAGAAAAAGGGATATTATTTGTTTTACTCTCATACTTTGTTGGCCTTATACAGTGATATGGTGCTTTATTGGACCTTGGGAAAATGAAACCTAGGTGACCTAATGGAACCTTGAATGACTAGACTTTCAGGTGGACTTGACTGACATAAAACATGATGAAATGAGCCTTTATAGTCAATGGATGCTCAGCAAGACACATGAAGGTGGGCCAGCAAATACAAATTTTTTTAGAGTGGAGTGTGATTTTTTATTTTGGGCTACCATCAGTGAGTAAATATTTAGATGATGACCTAGGTGGAATGATAAAAATTTCAAATGGGACACTAATATGATATAAAAAATGAGTTTTGATCACTGATGGCAGTATGCAAATACTAACTCTAACAGCTCCCGTGATATTTTTGGGGTCGCAACAATGGTACCATTTGTAGAGAAAATGATACTATGATATAACCATACCCAAGGTTGTTTAACCACCCAATTTTCACCCTATTCAACTGCTCCTTTACATTGACCAAAAGCCCTTCGCACCAGTTGAAGATTGTGGGTGCCAAACACTCTAGTGCATACTGCACTTGAGTCTTGGTAGCCATGTGAGGAGCAACACTACTATCCAGTTGTGTGATAGTAAACAAGAATACTTTGAGGGTAAGTTGGCAAATGTATTTTATCTTGATATTCCCATCCCTGCTAGGCTGAGAGGTAGGCTAACAATGACTAACTACATACTCTTTTACTATCTCTCCGCCTCTCATGTATCCGAACAAAGAAATAGGAGCCAGTCTACACAAAAGCCCTGTTTAGAAATAGTTGTCGTCAACATCTATTGTGACAATGTTCTAAAAAATTATGAAGAATTGTCCTTGTATGTCCCAATTCCTAACTAGATATTGCAACAATTCCATTTGGGCCCTCATACCCGAGATCTGGAATTTTTTTAGTAAACCACAGTTTCTTAATGCTTACACTATGGCTAGATCATTTGCTGCCATCATATCTTGCATCTCATGTTCCCTTTCTCTCTAAGATAACACCATTTTCACTCTGATAAACACCTGCAAATGGAAAAAACAAACACATTAGATTACAAGTGTTAATTTTTTTGGGAAGAAATAGCTTAAAATTCAAATTTCTAGAAACCTTCATGTGCCCATCGCACTGCCTATTCATGGACAGTGCATCCCATCACACTTACCCTACTTGGTAAGTGTGTTGGACCACATTGTTCGATGTAAATTAAAAAGACCCATCACACCTCTCGATATAGGAAGGTTGCGCTGAGCCGAGGGCCTAATCTAGCTCCTAAAAAAATAAAAACTTACCGATGTATGCATAAAATGAAAACATAAACCATGAAAATGTAGAGAAAGGACATATCTCTTATCTGGGACTAATGGCAATGAAAATAGTCCTTGAAATTGGCCGCAATATTTGCTGAAGAATCAAGGTGAAATAACTCAGATCTCTCCAAAATGGTAAAAATACAAATGGTAAAAAATAACTTACTTTTACCTCTTTTATGGTCAAAATAAGTCATTATTTTAATATTATTTAATATTTATACCTAATTTTGTCATTTATCATATATTTTTATGTTTTCAATGTTTTTTTAGCAGGTTAAATGACATCTGGAAGACGTAATGCAGGTTATAAATCAAAGTTTTAATATAGGTCATTTTGGTAAATGATCACACTTTGATCGCTTTTTCGGGCTCATAAAACTTATGAAAAAGTAACCCCTTGGAGTCCTCTTTAAGCTCTTTTTAGACTCCCAAAATATGAAAAGAATTCCAAGTACTTGTCTCTTTCAAAATCGTTAAAGTAAATGAAAGGATGTCTGCCAGTATAAGTTTAACCCTTTTCCGAACTGGATGGACTATTTATGAAAAAAGAATACTTTAGTCGAGCATGGCTAAAAGGATCTCCTGGGTATTGTTTTATGCCTTTTCATGCCCAAGGGACTAAATTTACGAAAAGGAACCTCTTGAATTTTTTGTTCTTCCACCTCTTTTTCAAGCTCTCTAAACAGGAAAAAGGAGTCAAGTTATACCTTTGTTGGACTCGTAAAAACATAAACAACATAGGACTTGTCAAGCATGACAAGACCAAACCACACCTTCTCAAGGTTTGCTAAAAATACTCATAAGGATTCATCTGAATGGTGAACTTATAGATCAAACATATGTTATCCTACCCAATCTTGTCAAAAATAAAGAGGTACTTGCGAGAAATGGAGTGGAAATTGGAGAAATAATACATAAAAACTTGTTTATGGAAGTGAGCCACTCTGGAACATGACATCTTTCACCTTCATGATTGCTTTGGGTTGGGGAATTTGCTTGTCTCTCTGTTTCTCACACCTTATTGAAAGCCTTCGTGATGGGTCTTTTGAGTCAATGTTGCCAACTCCATATAAGCGTCCCCAATATGTTCAAGAGAAAGTCCACCCTCAATTAACATCTGCTACAATACCTTAAGCCTGTTTTCATGTCTGTTGCCCCTGAATCATCACATTTTATCTCAAATCTTGATACATGTTTCATGTCGTTGATGGGGGAAACATCAAGGCCCTCCTGCTATGGGTTGCTTCCTATCGACATCAACACATTATCTAGGATTTGACTTAGAAACTCCCTTCAGTGCCTTAGAACTTGCATGCATCAATGGAAAATTTCCTTACTTTCGGTGCCAGGTTCTCATCATTAGCCTTCGATCGAAATATTTTGTGTGGTGTTTGACTTTAGCTCATATATTCACACCTCATATATTTCACTTAGTACCTTGAGAGCCATTATCATTATGGTGGTTCCTCTCACATTTGTTAACGCCTTTCATCATTCAATGGTAATCAAATGTTGCCTACCGTGTTCGACTCCAACACATTTAGTCATATGGTTAGACTTGTACTATGGAGTGATGAGGTAGAATACCCCAGATCTAGTTTCATTCATTGAGGCTACGATTTTAGGATTCATACAAGATCTACAAAATATGATGGCTATGGTCATATAGAAATTCATCCAAGCATCGATCCAATATATGTAATCAATGGATGTGACCTTGACCATTGTACATGTAAAATTTATTATATGTTGAGTATGGGTATTCCTACCTCGGCGATGATATCGTGATGATAATATATTGTAATAGTCAATTGATGATTGTAACTAAATGATTCTTGATCCAGAATTTTCACATAGTAAAGCAATTCGATCCTTAGCCACAACTTTTGACTTTGTACTTTAGGGGGAAATTTGTTACATGTCATTTTTTTACATCTAAATAAATGGCCCTAAACCTAGATCTATCATCATCCATTGACACTATACAATCATCCCCTACAAATCCAAAGGCATTCCCTTTCAAGGAGTTGCAAGAATCATGGATTACATTAGGTAAAAACAATAATTTTATGGGTCATTGCACTTGCTTTTAAGACAGACTGTGATGACGCAAGTTGCACACATATAAACTACGTTGGCCAACTTAGGTTTCTTTCCCCAAAAGTGCGATGACAGTGGGAAATGAGTTTAAAAAAATGATTTCGAAGTTTCTCTCTCTAGAAGCTTCGGAAGTGGTTTTAACCATTTACTATTGGATCAAATCTCAAACTCCTAATATTGAGGTCTTATCTCTTACCTTTTAGAACTTACCTCCCCCTTATGTGGATCTAAGCCCTAGAATGGTAAATCTAAAACTACCTCATTTACCCTATAAATTCACTACCTCCAATACAGTCTGGGTTGGATTTTGGAGACTCTGAATTATGCCCTTATGCTGCCCATTTGTGTCTAGAGTTCCATAATCCATCCATGTGCTTAAAGTGTGATTGAAGGCTTACTATTGTGGCAAAGGAAGGACGAGATAGCCGGGAGAGGTTCACAAGGCCGAGGCCTATAAGGGTTGTAATCTTTTCTTGCTTTTATTAATACAAAAATGCATTATTTCTCCTCTAATTATGTCTTGTTTATGCATATGTAGAACATGAATGCTTGGCTTCTTGTTTACATTTTTTTGTATATGATATTTGTATCTTTTGTCTCTCTTGCTTGGTTTGGATGATTTGTAGGTTCTACTTATAGAAATTGGAGTTGGAGATGAAGCTAACAAGCTAGGAGAAGGAGAAATGTTACATCGAATTTCAAGTAGGTATTTCTTCCATATTTCAAACATATCTAAGGAAAGCATTACAATTTTGTCTATGTTGTTTCTAGATTAAGCCATTCGGTCTAGGGAGATTTGTTATGTCAGTAGAAGGAATTTATCCATAAAAAAGAGCATTAGTGGAGCAAGGATGATTTTGTCATGGTTCCTACAACAAAACCCAGTCACCACTCACCACTTGATTACTTATGTGATGTAACGTGAAAAATGGGTGTTTCGACAAGGGTTGGGATAGTCTGGTTGTAACCACCCCCTCCAACATTTACCCAATTTCACCAGCCTGTTAGGGTAAACATCAGACAAAGAGTTACTATGACATGATCTAACCTCCAAGCTCCAGTTATGGAAGTGGGGCCGACAAACTAACAACTCACAACATCCCTTAGGGCTACAGGACACTCACGGCCAAAGGACCATCCCAGGTGATCAAAACCTGAATCGAGGATCTTTTTTAATTCCCTAAGCCAACAACCACACGCATGAAAAGGTTTGGTTATGGTTATAGTCCTCCAACCGCATCCATGACAAGGCATGGGTGCAATTATAAGCCTCCAACCACATGCACAACACTGCCTCCATGTAGTTATAACCCAAAATCTCCAGTTCAGAGGGTGATGTCCCGAGATCTGAGGCACTTTTCTAGGCCAACCTCCACACCACTTCCCAAAACTATCTAAACTTCTGAAAGTGATAAATGACATAATGACGATTCATACAGAACTTGAACAAAATTGGCCCATGACATTCCTAGTCCATAATAAACATTTCGTCAAACACATGGCAAACATGTAAGCTGCAGGTCATGAATGCATATTTGATCATATTAGTCTGAGATTTATCTGAGAATCACAATAAAGCTCTATTCCCTCTCCGCGTAGCTGTAACAATAGTTATTAGTCCATACATTCATCTAACATACATTGACTAAACAATTCATGACAAGAAACATTGATGGTAAACATCATAAATCATGTTTATAACCAGCATATGACCAAAATATCAACCATAGCATAACAAACATAAAAGGAACATAATAACATGTACAAATTCTCATAGATTACAATAGAAAAATAGCTCTTATTAACTTATGCAAATCCAACAAAGTTAGGGAGTTCCGTATACCACTCGACCATAAATTGAGTTGAACCAAATATTTCTTTCAGTCAATCACCCCCACATCATATTCCAAGCATGAATGTGGGATCTCATGGGATAAACCAACACATAAACCACCAAGGGAATCCATAGGTTAAACCATCTCCACCATCAAACTACCACGATCTTTCCAAAATCGGGCAAGAGATCACAAAACCAATACAAACTTTGATGCCTCAAAATTCCTTCACCATCCTTTGAGGAATTTTCTTGTCTCCACCCACCTGTTAAGGGCTTCTAGAAGAAAACCATCTCCCACCCAACCCTTGAGAATTTTCCTAATACCACCTCACTCAGATCCAAAACCTTCCAGCAATCCAAAGCTCAACCAAAAATGAATCTCATCACACCATGGTTATCAAAGAAATGGCAAGGCAAGGCTAGAACCATTGTCAAACTCGATAAAACCCATGCCAAACACAACAAATGAACCAAATGAACAAATACATGCACCATGCATTCACACCTCAGCTAGGAAATCACACATGAAACATGTTACCTGTAAAATCCTCCTTATGAAATTGTTGATCCAACCTTCTCCTGGATTTCCTTTATTTTCCTTGCTTGTCCTTTTCCTTCCTTTGCTTGCTTTCTTACTTTCTCCTCTTGGTGTTGTTCTCTCCTTAAAACTAATTCTAAGTCCAAAGTGACAAATAGCTAAACCAACTAAATCTCAATTGACAAAAGTTGTGAACTTGTCCTCAAAAGCCCTTTTATTATTCAGACCTCTATTTTCTTCATTTTTCCTCTAATTTCCCTTTCATGTAAATATATGTATCTTCACCTTCCTTTTCTCCTATTTTCCTTTATTTTCATAAATAAACACCAATTAATGCTTCTTTGCCTTTACCAATTTCCTTAGCCATAAATAAACTAAAATTGATGCCCACTATAGTAATTTTCCCAACATTTAGCTTGGAATACATGTCCTATGACCTTCATCTTATTTTGCCTTTATTAACCTTTATTACATTAGCTTTTAACCAACGGTTGTTACAAACACCTCCCCTTTGGGGGAACACCGTCTTCGGCTTTCTATGACACCTATAACCGACAAACCATAAAAAACAAAACATACTACCTCTGGAGCTTTATAACATAGCTCGACACAATATTTACAATGGCATTCTGCTAAAAACAAAACAAATATACCACTTATTGGAGCATTATAACATAGCTCATTGTGATATCTACAACCATATACATATACATATACCAAAACTCATTTGCTTGCCCCAACAAATAATGAAGGATACAAAGTCCTCATCTAATCAACCATCTGCCATGTAGCTTCATTGGGCCCAAAGTGCTTCCACTGAACTTTAACTTCCTTGATTTCTCAGTTCCATAGTATGAGTTGTTTTTGTTGCAATATGCATTGAGGCTTTGGCTAGAATTCCCCCTCTGGATCCACCTGCAATACAAACCAATCAATCACATGATAGGCATCCTAGACATACTTCTTAAACAATGAAACATGGAAACAATCATGGAATTTCATTTTCGGAGGTAGTGAAAGTTTGTATGCCACTGGTCCAATCCTCTCAAGGATCTCGAAAGGCCCGTAATACCAAGGTGCCAACTTGGCACTTGAACTAATCCTCAAGGAGCTCCTCTTGGACTTGATGCACAAATAAACATGCTCCCCAACCTGAAACTCCTTCAATGTCTTGTGTTGGTCTGCATAACTCTTCTTCCTGTCTTGTGCTCCCTTCAAATTCCTCTTAATAACTTAGATTTCTTATTCTATCTCTGCCAACATGTTCGGTCTAATCAACACCCTGTTCATTGGATCACTCTAGCTGATAGGAGTATTACAACTCCACCCATAAAGAACCTTAAACATACTCATCTTCAAAGACTCCTAATACCCATTATTATATGCAAAATCTACCTGTGGAAGATACTCTTACCACTTTCGCTTTTGATGCATAACGTGCATCCTCAAGGTGTCCTCAAAAATCTTTTGACCCTCTATGTCTGTCCATCTGCCTATGGATGATAAGTTGTACTACAAGCCAACTATGTCCCCAAACCTACAAACAAATCCTTCCAAAACCTAGAACTGAACTTGCCATCTCTATCTGATATGATCTTCTTAGTAACACCATGCAATCTCACTATCTCCCTTATGAAAATCTGAGCTATGTCATTAGTTGAATTCATAAACTTAACTGCAATGAAGTGAGCTACCTTACTTAACTAGTAAACCACAACCATGATGGAATCATGTTGTCTTGATGTCCTCGACAAACTTGTAATGAAGTCCATGGAAATGACCTCCCATTTCCACACTATAATCAGAATCAGTTGCAATAAGCCACCTCGATGCTTACACTCTGATTTTATTCGTTGACAGTCCAAACATCTCACAACAAACTCAACCACCTATTTCTTCAAGTTCAGCCAATGAAAGAATTTCTTAATTTTTTTATATGTCTTTTTATATCCCGGGTGACCTGAATATGACTTAACATGAAACTCCCTCAGGATAAGTTTCTTGTGCTCACTGTCATCTGGTACATAAATCATGTTCATGAATATGACCAAGCCATCTGCCATGAGATGAGAATCCACATCTTAATCACCTGTACGTTGTTGTTGTAACCTATGCCTCAATTGTTGATACATTTCATCATGTTGTCATGCGTAGAAGATCTAATCCTTACAAATATGTCCCATAAGAACTCATTGTTGCAATATAATTCACCCGCACTCTTCCACTAAGAGCATTTGCAACCCTGTTCTTCTTTCCCTTAATGTACATGATCTCGAATTCAAATGCACTAAGAGTAGCCAACCAGCTAGCTTGCCTGGAATTTATATTAGTTTGGTCAAAATAGTACCTGATCCCACTTTGACCACTCATCAAAATAAACCTTTAGACAAGAAGATAATGTCTCCACGTCTTCGAGGCATGAATAATAGTTGCCAACTCAATATCATGAGTCACATAATTCTACTCGTGATCATTATACTTCCTTGACTCATAGCATAACACATGCCCTTACTGCATCAAAACTCCACCAAGTCCCTTTTTGCAAGCATCTGCACATACCACAGACTCTTTGTCAAGATCTGTAATCGTCAAAATTGGAGCATTTGTAAGCAACTGCTTTAATTGCTCAAAACAAGTTGCGCACTGCTTAGTCCATTCAAACTTCTTCCCTTTTCACTGCAAAGATGTAATAGGATAAGCAATCTGTGAAAATTTCTTGATGAACCTCCTATAATAACCTGGTAGTCCATAAATGATCTGACCTCATCCACATTCCTAGGAATTTCCCACTCCATGATAACTTTGATCTTTTCCAAGTCCACTGTTATACATTCTTTGGAAACAACATGTCCCATGTAATGAACTTCCATCTGGAAGAAACTGCACTTACTAAGCTCGGCATACAACTGATTCTCTCTTAGCAATCTTAATATTCTTGCTAAGTGTTTTGCATGCTCTTCCTCATTCTTATCTAGACAAGTTTGTGATAATATTCATTGATGACATATTGATAGGTCTATATTTTAGATCTCTCTCTCTCTCTCTCTCTCTCTCTCTCTCTCTCTCTCTCTCTCTCTCTCTATATATATATATATATATATATCTAAAAAAAATTCCATTGTTTTTTATTATTCTATTTCGTTGTTTTATATTAATTGAATATTATAATAAATATTTAATAAATAAAATAAATGGGGTAACAAGTTAAGTGGGCTTGATTGTGGTAAAACTCTACAATCAAGTGCGTTTGAGCCATTTTGGATGGGTGACCTCTCGGGAAGTTTGAGCCATTTGGGATGGGTGACCTTAGTAACACCAAATGGAACCACCACAAACTCATAATGCCCATACCTAGTACGGAATGTTGTCTTGTAGATGTCCTCTTCTTTGATGCGTACCTAATGATATCCTGATCTCAAGTCACTCTTCAAGAACATTGTTTCTCCCTTTTGTTGATCAAACATATCATCAATCTGAGTGTTGATGGGATAGAATGTATCGCCAACAACTAGGGGCTCTCCGCGATGTGAACTCCCAATTAGACCTCACACTATTTGGGATAGGAGCCCCATCAGGTATGTGGGCTTGGCTGCCACCATGAATGTTTTTGCTCTTTCCTATCAAATGAGAAGGTGTCAAAGTGGGGACAAGAGTGAAATGCCCAGACATTGAAACAAAATTAGGCCAAGATTGACAAACTACAGAAAGAGGTACAAGCAAGTCTCAACATCAATAAGGAGGAGTATGCCACGAGAGGGATCAGTGAGGCAAAGTCCAATCAGGCATACATGAACATGAACATGCCAGAGGTTAATTACAATTTTTTTCACAATAGATCAACGACATTGCGAGAAATAAGTAAGCACATATTCGAAAACAAACATACATAGAACAACCATGAACCAGTCCATAAATCCACCAAGTCCCTTTTTGCAAGCATCTGCACATACCACAAACTCTTTGTCAGGATTTTTAATGCTCAAAACCAGAGCATTTGCAAGCAACTGCTTCAACTGCTCAAAACTAGTTACATGCTGCTCAGTCCTTTCAAACTTCTTCCCTTTTCACTACAAATATGTAATAGGATAAGCAATCTATCAAAAGTTCTTGATGAACCTCCTATAATAACCCGATAGTCCATAAATGATCTCACCTCATCCACATTCCTAGGAATTGCCCACTCCATGATAACTTTGGTCTTTTCTGAGTCCATTGTTATACATTCATTCGAAACAACATGTCCCATGTAATGAACTTCCATCTAGAATAAACTGCGCTTACTAAGCTTGGCATACAATTGATTCACTCTTAGCAATCTTAATATTGTTGCTAAGTGTTCTGCATGCTCTTCCTCATTCTTAGAATATATTAATATGTCATCAATTAATACTATCACAAACTTGTCCAGATATGAATGCAACCCACTATTCATCAAACACATGAAAGTAGCTAGAGCATTAGTAAGACCAAATGGAACCACCACAAACTCGTAATGCCCATACCTTGTATGGAATGTTGTCTTGTAGATATCCTCTTCTTTGATGACCTGATGATATCCTGATCTCAAGTCACTCTTCGAGAACATTGTTGCTCCCTTTTGCTGATAAAACAAGTCATCAATTTGAGTGTTGACGGCATGGAATGTACCGCCAACAACTAGCGGATCTCCCTGGTGTGAACTCCCAATTAGACGTCACACAATTCGGGATAGAAGCCCCATCAAGTATGTGTGCTCGGCTACCACCATGAATGTTTCCGCTCTTGCCTGTCAAAAGAGAAGGTGTCAAAGTGGGGACAAGAATGAAATGCCCAGACAATGAAACAAAATCAGGCCAAGAGACAAACTTCAGAAAGAGGTACAAGAAAGTCTCAACATCAATAAGAAGGAGTATGCCATGAGAGGGATCAGTGAGCCAAAGCCTAATCCGACATACATGAACATGAACATGCTGGAGGTTAATTACAAATTTGTTCACAATAGATCAACGACATTGCGAGAAATAAGTAAGCACAGATTTGAAAACAAACATACATACAACGACCATGAACCAGTCCATAACTCCATAAATTCCCTTTTTGAAAGCATCTTCACATACCACAAACTCTTTGCCAAGATCTGTAATCCTCAAAACCAGAGCATTTGTAAGCAATTGCTTCAATTGCTCAAAACTAGTTGCACACTGCTTAGTCCATTTGAACTTCTTCCCTTTTCACTAAAAAGATGTAATAGGATAAGAAATCTATGAAAAGTTCCTGATGGACCTCCTATAGTAACTTAGTAGTCCATAAATGTTCTGACCTCATCCACATTCCTAGGAATTGCCCACTCCATGATAACTCTGATATTTTCCGAGTCCACTGTTATACAATCTTTGGAAACAATACGTCCCACGTAATGAACTTCCATCTAGAAGAAACTGCACTTACTAAGCTTGGCATACAATTAATTCTCTCTTAGAAATCTTAATATTGTTGTTAAGTGTTCTGCCTGCGCTTCCTCGTTCTTAGAATATATCAATATGTCATCAATGAATACTATCACAAACTTGTCCAGATAAGAACACAACCCATTATTCATCAAACACATGAAAGTAGCTAGAGAATTAGTACGACCAAATGGAACCACCACAAAATCATAATGCCCATACCTAGTATGAAATGTTGTCTTGTAGATGTCCTCTTCTTTGATGCATACCTAATGATATCCTGATCTCATGTCACTCTTCGAGAACATTGTTGCTCCCTTTTGTTGATTAAACAAGTCATCAATCTGAGTGTTGACGGGATGGAATGTACCGCCAACAATTAGGGGCTCTCCCCGGTATGAACTCCCAATTAGACCTCACACTGTTTGGGATAGCATCCCCGTCAGGTATGTGGGCTCAACTACCACCATGAATGTTTCCGTTCTTGCCTGTCAAACGAGAAGGTGTCAAAGTGGGGACAAGAATGAAATGCCCAGACAATGAAACAAAATTAGGCCAAGATTGAAAAACTACATAAAGAGGTACAAGCAAGTCTCTGCATCAATAAGAAGGAGTAAGCCACAAGAGGGATCGGTGAGCCAAAGGCCAATCACACATACATGGACATGAACATGCTAGAGGTTAATTACAAATTTGTTCACAATAGATCACTGACATGGCGAGAAATAAGTAAGCCTAGATTCAAAAACAAACATACATACAATGACCATGAACCAGTCCATAACATATTACATGTATGAATGCACACATACAAATGCAGTGAAAATATCAAACATCCAATACAACCAATATGAACAAGCATGGGAATCAATGCTAGAAATAAAGAGCATATTATTAATGTTGTTGCAATTTCAAGTACATATCTTCCAATTGGTCAAAACCCAACAATGGAACATAGGTTGTTCATATCATTGCCCAATGCAACACCTTACCCTCACTATAGCTCACTCTACTAGGCGCCAAGAGTTGAGTGCCTCCATCTCTCAAGCACAAATCAACTATCTAATCCTAACCTCAATTCAAGTGCTAAATTCTTACACAATGAGGCATGAGGGAACATTTATAGAGATGAGGTGATTGTTCACCTATCGTGGCCTTTGACCTCCCCGCATGACTCTTGAACTTCCTCACTACTCTCTTAAGCCTAATGATCGTTACATGCTCAAATCAGTCTTAGCATATCTACTAACATTATGGTGAGTGATATTTACATTACGATGAAGGAGAAGAGGTGGATGTAGAGGGTTCTTGGAAATGCTCAAAAGCTTGTTGCCCATATGCTGCAATGATGTGGGTGCTTGGTTTTGAGACAAGCCTATTTTCTTGCCATTATGCCTCACTTGCATTCATCCGTCTTTTGGTGATGCGCCTTTGAGTTTATTGGAAGGTTCTTGGATCTTGTAAGGGACCATCTTGCTTACTAAAGGAAACTCTAGTTATGCAAGCTTCATAAGAAAACCTAATCCTTCTGCGTAGACAAACATCTCATTTCGTTCCTTCTACCTGCATCAAAATAACATTGGTTAGACATAATTCTAAACAAAGAATGATACTGGAAATACAGTCAACTAATTAAAAGAATGATATTAATAAATAATGAATTTAGACCCATGTGTGCTAAATTGTGGTGCCACTATGTTGTCAAAGAGAGTGGTTTTTCTAGGGTCTCCTTGCACTTCTTCAATTAATGTTTTGTCCATCGACATACTATGGAATCAGTTTTGAATGTAGCTCCACTACTTTGCAAAGCCAAGGGGCATAATACTGTTAAAAAAATGGATGATATCATTTTCTATGTCTTCGAGCTTCCTTAGCCGATTCCAATCATTAATCACTGCCAATAAGAGCCTCAAGGATTTGATCACTGCCATTTAAGTTTCCCAAATCGGTATAAGAATCATCCACTTCTTTGTTCGCTTCCCATTCCCAAAACTTGAGATAGGAGATAGAGATATGCCTTAGTGTCTCCATAAAGATTGAACATGCACAATTTGTGTCCAACAATTTCAAGACTTCCATCTTAACGCCCCAAACAACTGGGTCTTCTAAAGGAACCAAAGGATAAAACAAAGGATAATTGTTCCAACTATACTTTAACATTGGAATCATTAATTCCTTGGTTTTTAACTCACAACATCCATTACTCTCAAGGTAGCTATGCAACTATGTAGTATCACTGAAACTTGCCATTACATAAACATTAGGTGGGGAGTGAGTGTGTATAAACAAAGTGATAAAACGAGCATGAATTTAGGCAAAGCCTTTCACCTAAATCCTCACAAAGGCGCCGAACATCTTAATGTTACATGAACATTGTTCATGTTTATTGGTTCACTTATCAATTTTAAGAGTATTGGTATCATTTAGGCCACTTGTGCAGTCAATAACACTATGCAATAGAAACCCCTTGCATTCCAATTGTTATGCAAATATTTAAGTAAGGATCTTCCCATGATTGCAGCAAAAAGTTGTGTATAACTCTCTTTTCTGCATAGGAACTATTGGAGAGATGAAACTTTTTGTTATTCTTGCCAATGTTTTTCCACATACTATTTCAGTGGAATCTCAATGAGTTCGCATAGTTAAGTGTATAGTATTAATATTAAAATCAAATTAGAATAAAAATAAATGTTGTATTAAAATAAATCAAATAATTCATGTTAAACTAAATCAAAATAGAATAATATGAAATCATATTCGTCAAATATTAATTTTTTTACAAAATCAAATCAAATGGATTTGGTTGGAGGAAGTGAAAAAGAGGGCAAGCAATTTATGAGGAAAAAGGCTATGGAAAAGGGGAAAAGAAGGAGATGTAGAGAGAAGAGATGGGGTTGACACTTTTTGTTTGGGAGAAGGTGAGGAGTGGATCAAGAGTGAAATTGAGGTATCCATTTTGGGCATAGATTTTAGACATAGATAGTATTGGGCATGGTTCTAGGACTTTGGGCATAGAGGTCTAGGAAACCTTTGGAGGCTTCTTGGAGCTAAGGAGCTAAAGGGGTCATTCCTAGCTAGTTACGAGGAAATTATGATTGGGTAGTAAGCAAGGAGCGAACATGAGAGACAACTATGGTCATCAGCAAGGGAGAAAATCAAACAATGGTTGAAGCATTTTTCTTGTTAATTATTTATATGCATTATTTATAAATGGGAAGGAATCGTGTAAGAAAATATTATATTTATATATAATTAATTTCAATCAAATACAACATTACAATTTGAAATATATAAAATTATATATAAATATATATATATTAATAATATAAATATAAATATATATATATATAATATTATATATATATAGCAATTAACAAGAGGCCTCGATAAAAGGGCCTCACATCTTAACTCAAATGTTCTCCCCACCAAATAGTGTCCACATCTTCAATGCATACAAAATGCCAACACACTAAACATTAGAGGAATTTTGTGATCTAAAATGGGCCTCCTAAGAAAAATGTACAACCAAAATATTTTTTTTTAAGAACCAATAGGATTCAAGATGATGATGTTAATCATGGGGGATGCTTCAACACTTTTGGAGTAAAAATGTAATAAGATTAAAAGATAATAAAATAATAAAACTACTTTTCAACTCGTATTTTCAACTTAACTCCCTAATGTTTTACTCAAATTTCAATAGGGAGTACTCGTTGGATGCAAATTTAATTTCTCATCCAAAGAGTACCCATGTTGCATACTTTCGATGGATCCTACTACACAAAAAATAAGAAATACATGAAAAAATGTGTTTGCAATCACATTTTTCATGTATTTCACATTTTTCATGTAGCAGGGCCATTGAAAGTATGCAACATAAGTAATCCTTGGATGAAGAATCAAATTATGCATCCAATGAGTGTTCTCACTCGAAATTTGAGTAAACTCATAGGGAGATAAGTTGAAAAAGTAGTTTTTATCTTCTTCTTTTTTTCCCTCTAAAATTTGATGATGTAATCTAATCTTATTTTATTATTTCCACTATTATTTTATAATTTCCTTGAGAGGCCCATTTTAGACCTCAAAATTCCCCTAATCTGAGTTGTGTGACATAACTCCTCTCATGCTCCTTGAGATTTTTGGATTCGTAACAAACCATATGCTCGTTCTAACAATTCCACTGATTCTCTCATTGCAAACATTTATACCAAGTGCCATATTGAGTAGTTTCTTTAACCGCTAAAATATTTCCTTGCATTATAATTCCTATTCAAATTTAACTCCCTTATTTTGCAATGATGTAACTGGATGTGAAAGGAAAATGTGACAACCCCAACCTGGGTTTCCTCACAAAATGCAATTTAAATATTTTACAAAATATGTTAAATATTTTGAGTTAGAAGGGACATGGATTCCAGACCTGAGGTGGTGGCTTGCTTGGGATATGTAAGTTTTCCTCATGCAAGGAATCTGGGTTGTTTGGACAACCATTGAAGGCTGGTTTGTGTACTTTAAATAAATTGGTTCCTAAATTAAAATGGGTTGAAAAAGGAAGTACACATGCCATGTGCTTGAGTAACACAACAAGTTAGAGAGGAGAGGAAAACTTATGAAGATTAGACATAGCAAGACAGCGAAGACGAGGAACTCAATCCCTGCACAGAAAGGAAAATAGCGGAGGAAAGAGGAGCGGTTTGACCTCAGGGGGTGTGATCATTCCTCATGCACTCATTCAGGCAAAGCATCCATTTGAGCAAAAGCATGGAGGAGAGCATAAGAGAAGGAAGAGCAGAGTAAGGATTTGCTAAGGAGAAGAGAAGAAAAAGACAACATTTCAGTTGGCATGATTGGCATAAGTATGGTCTCTCCTTGGTGAGGAACAATGCTTCTCGAGTCCCTATAAATGAAGAGGGTAGAGATGGTTTTCTCGAGATTCCCTTGATGGTGTGGGTGGAGGATTGTGTCCCTGGATTCTTGGAGGGAGGGCCTTTAAAGCCTCTCTTGTTGTGATTTTGTAGTGGGTTCTAGATTCCCTGAAGTGGGTGGAACCACTGTGTTCAGGGTGGAGACTTGCTTCTCTCGATTCCTTTGACACTCTTGGGGTGGAGGTTGTTGGCCTATGGATTTCCTGTGTGTACTTGTGTGGAGAAGAAGCCTTTAGATTCACTGTTTTCTTTGGGTGGAGGAAGGAGGTCATCTAGAATCCATGTTTTATCTGGCAATTGGTGTTTCAATCCTTTGAGAGTCAGTTTCCCAAAATATTCTAAGATAAGTGTTCTTTATGCATTTGTTTAATTGACAATACATGTATGTGTTTACACTCCTATATGGAAATGGTGACTATAATTATAATGAACATGTGTTGCATTTCTAGTATGAAATGATGTTGATATTGTATTAGATCTATGTTGTATTTTTGGATTGAAATGATGTCCTGTGTGAAATGCATGCCAATGTTGTTAATAACATATAATAGATAACATGATTTATTAATATGCTATGAAATATTAAAAGCATTGAAAGGGTCCTTATGGACTTGAACTTGACTATGGCATAAGAAATAATAAAAATGCACACAGGTTGAAGGCATCAGAATTGTTCATAAGGACCAGATTTAACCATTACAGTAATTAGCATCTAAACCCTCTTATTATAGAATAAAATTTACAATGAAGACAGTGTGTTTGACAGGGTCTGCGCATATATATATATATATAATATATTATATATATATATATATATATATATATATATATAGGTTGCCACCAAAAGCACCTTTAATGACTGTGCCATAACCCAATCCACGCCATAAATGAATGTCACCTGCGTGGAGAGCTTCAGGGTGCCCCACGGGCCACTTTACATGTGATAGACGAGCAAACACTAATACCAGCTAGCCATACTAAGCTAGAAGAAGCAGTTTCTCTAGAACTGCCAGTAGCCAAGGTAAGAGCACCAACAACAAATTAGATTCAGTAGTTTAAGTAACAACGGATTAGGTTGGTTCAAATTACATTGTCGATTGTGCCCATTTAAATGGTTAAGCAATCATTTCAACAGTTATTTACATTAACTCTTAAGATAATTGGATATTTTATATGCTTATTAAATATGAAGTGATATTGAGAAAACTTTCATAATGTATTTATTCGATGAAAAATAAATATGAAAAATAAAGGTGAACATGAAAATGCCCACTATCTTCCATTTAATATAATATACAATTTGGGATGTTTTTATGCAATTCTTTTAGAGGTTGGGATGTTCATATACACTGTTTAATAGCATTAAATTTTTTATAAAGTTATTTTTAATAAAAGTTGTTTATCTATTAGAGTGTAATTATTATGTATCAAATAAGGAAATAAATACATTTATCATTGATTATTCATATACATGCTATATAAACAAGACTGAGTGTATAAATACAAACAAATTGGTTTATGTCTTCAAATAAATTATTATGTGATTAGGTGGTGGTATTGCATGTCCTAGATGCTAGAAGTAGGTCGATTGTATGACCTTGGCGGTTCATATAGGCCATGTATGCACTCTTAGATTTGGTTTGACAAGTTGTATGTAATATATGAGTAATATAGAAAAGACTTCCTGAAATCGTTTCAATATGTTATCGAATGATGCTTGTGACAAACGAGAATTATTGGTAGAAAGGCGTTCTTCTTTCACTCATGAGATCAAGATTAGTGAAAGAGTTGATTCTCTGAATATAATGCGTAATGCAAGAACCCATCCCATAAAGCATATGCTCTTTGGCTATCACTTTGTTTTTTTTTCCAGGAAAGAAGAGCATAAATTCGAACTTGTCGTTCACTTATATGGCCACACATTATGAGTATAGGAGATATTTAGAGTAATGTTCTTTTTAGTCAATTTCAAGCCAGTGTAAGTCGACTATACATTTGTACGGTTGCAAAAGCAAGCTTTGATGAATGGGAGGTTATCAATTGTGCCAGTTTTTTCATGTCATGAAAAGGGAGATATTTGTTTATGAATTTTTAAACTTAATTGATTCAATTGTGTTAGTGTAAATTCCTATGCAATGTCTGTCAAGTAAATAGAGTTAAAACACAAGCGAATTTTACACGAGTCCTTTTTTAATAAATGAATTATAAATACAGGGCATGATCAAAACCATTCGGCCATCTAACTTCATACAACCAAGGCCATGACTGGTGATTTTCCTCGGTATTATTACATATTTTTTTATTGGTAGCAATGTGGAAACGCCTCATGCACATAAATAATTCGATGCATGCACGTAATGACTAGACCATGATTGGTGAATTGCCTCGGTCATGCAAAACAATTTATTACATATTTTTTACTGTTAATGACATGGAAACTCCTCATGCACATAGATAATTGAATGCATGCAAGGCTATGGTAACTTGTGAAATGCGTCGTGTGACCTCTCACCTCTATCGGTGTTTGTCTGTCCTCGTGGACATAGGCTGAAGGAAGCTAGCCCAGTTCATACCTCCATTCCCCTTCATAGAGAGAGGGCAACAAAAGCAGTCTGAAACTCTTAACTCATTAACATCAAAATTCTTGCTTGTAGTGGGTATCAAACTGCTTCAACAAAAGAATCGACTGCTAAAACTGGATATACTAATCTAGTGGAGAAACTGGGTAGTAAATTGGCTTCGCTGGTCATTCTATAGGATCAACAATTGAATCCTTACTTTCCTTTCCCAATCAATCTAGTCTTTTCCCTTCTCAATTAATGTAGCCCAGTTGGTTCTGCGATTTGGGGAAGCCTTTCCCTTACTTCAGATTCATAGATCCAAAGTCTTGCTTATTTTGTTTGAACTTCTGCTCGATTTTGACAACATATCAGTACATTGTGCCGAGCGAGGATATGTTTAGGAACTCCATCTCGTCTTGGATGTACCTGTGTAGACAACCGCGGTATTTGAGTTCCAAATGTAGCTCAGAGTCCTTGATACCCAATTGTGTGTGAAGGGTATGAAAAAAGTTTGTGAACTTCGACACATCTTGGTCCCTTCCCTGTCGCAGCGTGGTCCACTTTATGTATTTGTCCTCATAGATTTTGACAAGGTAATACTGCTCCTTAATGGCATCCTAGAATGAATTCCAAGTGGGTGCGACTAAAAATAGTGAACTCGTACTTTCGTCCTTCTGCTCACAGTAGGTTTCCCACCAGTCCTTGACGTGGGGGGCTGCTTTAAGAAGGGGTAAAATTATCTTTTCCCGACTGGAAAAATCATGAATAGAAAAATACCCATCTAGTAGATTTAACCATTTATCTATGACATTTGCATCTATTTGACCCTCGAAGATGGGGATTTCAAAATTAACTTGTACCTTAAAGGATGTGGCAATAACAGAGTAGCTGTTGGAAGCTGATGCGTCGCCTTTGGGTAGCTGCTGAAGGATCTGGGCAAAGTTGTCCATCATCGCGTTCCTTTGTCGCTCGAGGGCTTCTTTGAGAAAGATTTTGATAGGATATCTTGCCCCCTCGTCTTTCTTTTCATCCGCCATGGGAGGCCGTTGGGATTTGTGAGGCTGGTCTTGCAAAGGTTCGACCAGTTCAAGCCCTAACTCCTTATATCCCGACCTCGTTGGGGACATGCAAAGAAAAACAGGGAAATAGAAGACTGTTCTGATACCACTGATCTGAATTTAAATAGGAACACAACAAATTACAGAGATAACCATAAATACAGATATGCGGTGGAAATAATACTTCATTTCATTACTGTAAAATATTGAAATATGCTTATAAATATAAATGAAAATAAACTAGCTAGGGTGATGGTAGCTTATCTCTGGGAAAATATGTGGTGGATACATGCCTCTGAACTGTGTTACAATGAGGCTCGAAGGCCTATTTATTGTTGAGAAATAATGGAAAACCCTAAACATCCAAAAACCTAACCCTGGAAGATGAAACACCAAAATGTGGGCCCCGTTTGGATAACTTGGTACATCAATTTCCCGGGGTCGTAACATTGGCGCACGATCTTCATTTGATGCGCACAATATCTCGTTAGAAAGATCTATCTGATAATTACAACTTTGGGAAGAGTAACATTAGTCCTCCCAATTTTCCCAAAAAACGTCGTTCAGGGCCTCAAAACGGCTCCAGAAGTTCAAGACCCGAAAAAAATGCTAAAAATAGTAAACTGTGCTACAATTAAGGAAACTGAAAAGCTGAAAGAGACAGTTGTGGTGGTCCAAGTGGGATAGGTGGGTGGCCACCAACATCCACCTAGATCATATACCCAGATGCATTACATTGCATTGCATTTGCATTTGCCTTACATGATTTTTTTTTTTTAATTCTCTTTTTAATGTTTTAGGTATCTTTTGTTTCATGAAAAAAAGTAGAACCGGTATATTGTCTTTGAAATTGCAAATTTAGAGGGGGGACTCAGACTTCAACTCTTGCCTTTGGCCAACTCTGAACCTCCAAGGCTAGCTGGAAAACTTTATGCACAAATCCTTATTTATCTTCTTGATTTGAATGAAATTGCAATACCACATCTGTTGCAATTATTTTCTTCAAATTACCCACACCTAATTTTGCAAAAATCTGTAATAGGGAAAGTCAACAAATGACACATCATTCCATTAGGGGTTTTACCTTACTGCACTTTTACACATCATTCCATTAGGGGTTTTACCTTACTTGACTTTTACACATCATTCCATTAGGGGTTTTACCTTACTGCATTTTTAAAGAAAGTTTTGCCATTGGTATTTCCATTTTGCTTATTTGTTATTAATGTTAAAATTCTCTTTTAGAAGAAGTCTAAATTTTTTAGTACTTATTTGTTCACTTATCATGTCTCAACTTTTGGAGTGCTCAACGAACATCGATATATTTCAATTCACAATTATGCAATTGAATCTCAATATTTAATTTTGTGTATCTACTAGCTAAGAACACATGATTTCTCATCTAGTTCTTACAAACATAGAATAATAGAAGAAAACAACAGAAGAAGTACCTCAACCTTGGCCTTATCCTTGTCGCTAGTCACATCAACATAGGGCATTGTCCACTTCAAATAGAGAATGAGTACCTCAACCTTGACCTTATCCTTATCAGCAGTCACATCAACAAAGGGCATTGTCCACTTCAAACAAAGAACAAGTACCTCAACCACAACGAGCCTTGTCCACTTCAGTCACTTGTCCAAATAAAAAACGATGTACCAGAGCTTAATCCAAACGGTGCAGCAGAAGAGTGGAATGTTGTCCACTTCAAACAGAGAACGAATACCTCAACCACAACGAGCCTTGTCCACTTCAGTCACTTGTCCAAACAGAAAACGGTGTAGTAGAGCTTAATCCAAATAGTGGAGCAAAAGAGTGGAATGTTTAAACATATTGGTTTCAGATTAAATTGTTTTAATCCCTCAGAGGCAAACATAAAGGTTAGAAGAGAGGTAAGAACACCCTAGTCTCCACGAGAGACCCTATGTGATTGCCATGCAAAGCCCAAATGTCACAACCCAAATGTGCCAAATGTTTCAGTGCGAGATGTTGGAAATACAAAATACTTAGATATACAAAGATTGAAAATCAATTAAACCTAACGTTTGTTGTGGATGAAACAATGCTAAGAAATGGTAGCATTACTCTGTAGGAAAAAATAAAAAACTAATTTATAAAAGCCTTAGCTTTAATCGAGTTGCTGCCTTAGCGAGAGGCCAAATAAAACCTCAAAACTTTTGATTCGTCGACTCAAATGTTTTGTTTCATAAACTAACATGTACAACAAAACTTTAAACAAGGGGCAACTGCGTAACAATAGTCCCTGCCGAGGTTTTTGCAAAGATAGTTGACCAACAATTAATTGAGTCGTTGACCGATTTTTTTGGCTTTATTATTGTTTAGCCAAGGTTTTATAGTAGCCATCATTATTGATTTAAATTTTAATGAAAGTTTCAGATGTAAAGGAAATCGCCCTCTTATTGCAAGTTTGGTTCATCCAACTGTGAAATATTGTGACAATTTATATTATCCAAAGTCCAGGTCCAAGAATATATTGTATGTAGTTTTTGTATATTATGACAAGTTATTTATGTCCAAAGGTTTTTTAGCGTGATACTAGATTTTCCATCGAAGCATATGTTACTTCACGACAATCCTACTACTTCCTCCCCTTATATTACATGTTAATGTACACTTGTAGTACATGTTTGCTTATATTACATGTTAATGGACACTTGTAGTACATTCTATTGGACATGTTACTTCTTGACAGTCCTTCCCGTGTAGCTATATTTTGTGTATTACTGAGATGGGCACGCGGACTAAGATACCTGTAGATAAAGGAGACAAAAGCTGGTACAGGGACAAAAACAAAGAATGTTATTCCTGAGAAACAAAGAATGCTATTCATGACGTTCACGAATGTTGCTTAGGTACAGGTGCATTTAAAAAACTTGCTTTCTTCTTAGAATGTTATTCCTGAGGTTCACGAACATCGCTCAGGTCCAGGTGCATTTTAAAAACTTGTTTTCTACATTTTAGTGGCTCCTTTTCTTCAGGCATGCTCTGGTTATTTGACTTTTCTGTAGACAGGCTCTGGTTACTTGACTGCTGGTGGTGGTAATTTTTCTACAGTCGGGCTCTGGTTACTTGACTGCAGATGCTTTGGTTAGCTACTTGACTACAGATTCTCTAGGAAGCCATGAACCCCATTGATTGCTAAATATTGCCAGACATAATATTTACAAATGATGGATCATTTTTTTGAAATAGTTGGAAGCCCAAGAAGGAGGGGAATGTTTTTAATAACCTTAAGCCCAGGAAAGAACATTGCTTTTATAGGTATTCCTTGTCCAACAACATTTTCGAGATGAGGTCCAGAAGCCCGAGAGACCACCCAGCAGTATTGAAATAACAAGAACCAGCTAAGAAACTTCTCATATTGCACCATCATTTGCATTGTCTACTACTCGAATTGCATATCAACGTAAGTAAGCATCATAATTCCTTCCCTGTCCATTCGTGGTAGGAACTATGTAGGAAATTTATGTAGAGATGGAGAGGTTGTTTGGAAAATGAAGCAGGTTTTTGGCAGGACAATAAACGTTTTTGCAATATTCAATAGTCTGTACTCACAGAGACTTTGAAAAAGGATTTAAATGAATATGCTTCATGTTTATTTTGTGTATGTGATATTGCAGGTAAGCCTGCTGAAGTTGACAATGACGAGCTCCTTGAGAAACTATTACGAGCAACGCCATACATGCCAGGACATGCTAATACCCTCTTGGAAGGTTGTCGATTGTTTAAAGTTCTGCCACGACAACTTTCACAATATTCACCTATCAACAGGCAGGGTATCTAATTTTTTTAGGAATGTTAGCTGGGCATGAATGACCATTCAATCAATTATTTAACATCCATGTATTAGCTGACTGCCATTGTCAAATGGAAAATTTGTAAAAGTGCAGAAAATAACATAGCACGCAGCAAGTAAGCCCGCCAGCAAGAACCACCTCGCTTGCTAGTAGCTTATATGCCAGTGCCGCAATAAGCATAAAAGACAGAGGTCAAAGCATCAGAGTAGGTAAACAAGTAGAAATTACCTCCACCCTCCTTGACAAAACCCTCCTTGACTGAAACTCCTCCTCTCTTCCTTCGCTGAAACTCAAGCTCCGCCCTTGACCCCTGAAATTGAAACTCTCTGCTCCTGAAACTAGCTTGAAACTGAAACTCACTCTCTGCTCTCCTCCTTCATGGAGCCTTCTTTATCTGCATAACAACAATTTATCTGGAACAATCTCTGGCAGCTTTCGAAAATACAGTAGTTTGACAAAGGTAAGCCTATCCAACAACAGTCTCATCGGAAACCTTCCTCCGTAGATGGTAAAGACTAATTCCATATTATGTTTGGTGGCAAGAAGTTGAGAGGCGGTGGTAGCCAGCTACCTGAGAGGTGGCAGACGGTGGTAGCCAGCTACTTTAGAGGTGAGAGGTGGCAGCTATATAGTAAACTTTGCATAAAACGCCAATAGTTATAGTAAACTTTGCATAAAATGCTAGTTGTCACCACAATTTTCCAGACTTTAGATAAAATATAACTTGTCACCACATTTCTACATTGGTATAAGCAAAGCTTATAATAAGAGGTCCTTTCTTACCCAACCAAAAATCTTCGTTAAAATTTTGAAATTGTCATTCTAAGACATTAGTTAAACGATGATAATTTAAATTTAAGCATATGTATTTTCTTTTCCAAAGTCGGCATATCGATTACAATAGTCACCAGACTAATAGCATAACAATTTAAATACCCCTATCAACTTCCATATACCAAGCCTGTATATCAGGTTAATTTGCCTCCTTTCTTCCATTTCTCAGGTTTAATTTCTCTCTTCTTTGAGCCGAGTATAAATATCTCATCAACGTAACATTCTTATTTGATGTCAATAACGATCTCTCGGAACTGAAAAACCTTCCATCTTCCGCTAACTACCACATTCTACACTGTAACCGATTCACCAATCCTCAGGGCCTCTTTTTACTCCTGCACCATTTTCTGGTTCCCACTACCAGGTCTTCTTTTCGAATCCTATACCGGACGCCATGAGATTCAAAATCGAGAACCTAGAGGTATACTTCCCTTACGAGCACATCTACCCAGAGCAATACCAGTACATGATGGAGCTGAAGCGTGCCCTGGACGCCAAGGGCCACTGCTTGCTTGAAATGCCCACCGGAACAGGCAAAACAATAACCCTTCTCTCCCTCATTACCAGCTACCAGTTCTCAGATCCCAGCGTGGGGAAACTCATCTACTGCACTCGCACGGTCCACGAAATGGAGAAAGTCTTAGCCGAACTTCGCCTTCTGAACGATTACCAGCAAAAAGAACTCGGAAGCACAGCTAAAATCCTAGCATTAGGGCTTAGTTCGAGGAAAAACCTCTGCATCAATGAAAAAGTCCGTAGTGCGAATTCCAGGGAGAGCGTCGACGCGGGTTGTAGGAAATTAACGGCGTCCTGGGTCCGGGCGCTGGCTGTGGACAATCCGAACATCGAAACTTGCCAGTTCTTTGAAAATTATGATAAACAGGGGGCCGAAGCGATCATGCCGCCTGGGGTTTATACGCTTCAAGAACTGAGAAGCTTTGGGAGGTCCAAAGGGTGGTGCCCTTATTTTTTGGCCAGGCATATGATCCAGTTTGCCAACATTGTGATTTATAATTATCAGTACTTGCTTGATCCCAAAGTAGCAGGGATCATTTCAAGGGAAATGCAGAGGGAATGTATTGTGGTGTTCGACGAGGCGCATAATATCGACAATGTCTGTATTGAGGCGCTGAGTGTGAACATTAGAGAGCAGACACTGGCTGGAGCCGCCCGGAACATTACGAAGATGACGGAAATTGTTGAGAAGTATGTTGGTTCTATTCATATTTTCTATATGCATATATGGATTTTTAAATTATTGTTTGCAGGAGTTGGTGGCCTTTTTTTAGACCATTTGTTCATTTTTGTAAAGGCTGGTTATTGTTCATCTCGGGAACTCGTGGTTTTTTAAATATATGATTGCCTTTTTACCAAGCAACTTTATACCACAGTTTCCAAGCTCGAATTCGGTAACAAATAGAAAAATATTGCTGAGAAATTTAGTACATAAAAAATCTGGCACTATACATCTCATTAATACTAAAAATATTATGCAAATTTTTACAATCCAGATTTTATATAAGCTTTTACAGATTTTCACAGTTATTCGTATTGTAGGATGAATTTTTGGAAAAGAATTATTTTTGTGAATTTAGTTTGTGGAACTTTTCAAATGGATACTCCACCCATCATCAGAACAACACAGTTCTTCGTATTGTAAGATGAACTTTTGGAAAAGAACTATTTTTGTGAATCTAGTTTGTCCAACTTTTCAGATGGATACTCCACCCATCATCAGGACAGGACATCTCAAATCTTTATGTCCTTGATGATGGGTGGAGTATCCTAAATTCACAAACACAGTTCTTTTCTGAAAATTCATGTTAAAATCCAGATTTTGACATCCATAGAGTAATCAAAATAATCACTCCCTCTGTGGTATCCAAGGAAAATTTTTCCCCTATGGTAACGTAGGCTTTCAACAAAAATCCTTTTTGGCTTATTAGAAGTGATACAAATAGTCCATTCAACAATACAGATGTAAATAAGCAATATCATCTTCAGTAAATAGCCCTGTTCCTTCAATCAACACTAAAACATTCAATATAGTAGCGTTGATAATATGGGTATCAGCAAAATAAACGTCTTATTGGCAATAGCAAAATAGCAAAATAAACGTTTTATCGGCAATATTGGTGAAAATATGGGCAAGCATAAAAAATGCATAATATATTTATTTTTTTAGATTTTTAGACATATAAAGCAATAACAACTTGAAATAAACACATTGGCACATAAATATGAAGAAAGCACTTTTATATATGATGTAAAATAAAAATGATACATCAAAGGCGATAGCAAATCTTGCTAATGTAAAATAAAAATGATACATCTTGCTAATGTAAAATAAAAATGATACATCAAAGGCAATACCAAATCTTGCTGATGTAAAATAAAAATGATACATCAAAGGCGATACCAAATCTTGCTGATCCCTGATAATTGTCCAACCAAGGACTCAAATGTGGAGAACCAATACAAAATAGCATCACATATATAAAAGTATCTCATCATCATGAGTTATATGTAGCAAAACAAATAAAACTAGGAGCTATCTATCTGAAATCAGTGCCCTCTCCCACTTTTAAGGGAAAACATGATGGGTTGTTTGCTAGGCATGTCCCTAGCAGTAGAAGGCCTTGCCCCTACAGCTAATGTCAAATAATGAGTACTAGGTATGGAGCCGTGCTCTCCTATATCTATAGCAGATGGTTCTGATGCTGATGCTCCCACAATCTCCTCCTCCTCCTCCTCGTGTTGCTCCTCCCCCGAGTCCTCCTTTTGTTGCCCTTGTTCTAATGGATCATCTGGCACTAACCATGAAGGTGACTCCTCCAAGATGGACACCTGAGACTCCACCCTCCACTGAGACAATACATCAACATTGTCTAAGGAAATGGCATCTCGATCCATTGGTGCTTCTATTTGCTTCACTCGAAGTCGGATATTGTAATGCACATACACTAAATCATTGAGGCGTGAGAACTCCAATTTGTAAGACCTTCCTTTACTACATTTTCAACACTCCTTAGCGAGGAAGGGATTTTGTACAACTCCCAACTTATCTCCGAAAACCACGAATTGGCCTTTAACTAAGGCCTTTATCAAGATATCCACAACTTGCTCTTCTGTTGGAAAGTATGGTAGCTTCACTATCCCTTTTTGCAAAAAGTCCTTGAGATGATGATACTTGATCTTGATATGCTTGGAGCGATCATGAAACACTGGATTCTCAGAGAGCTTAATGCAACTCTGATTGTCATTGTGGATAACAGTGGGCTCCATCCTCTGCTTGAAAAGTCCCACAAGCAACTTCCTCATCCAGATAGCTTCACACATTGCTAAACTGGTAGCCATGTACTTGATCTTTGCTGAACTGAGTGCAATTGATCTTTGCTTCTTGTTGAACCAGGAAACAATTGCTGACTCAATCTCAGAGACTCAACAAGTACTCTTCTGATCTGTGGAGCTCCCTGCCCAATCTACATCTCTGAAGCCCTCAATCGTCACTCCATCAACCTGTATGTACCACAATCCATAATTTGCTCTGAGATGCCTCAAAACATGCTTTGCAACAACTTAGTGAACTTTGGTAGGATCCATCATGAATTGGCTCAATTGGTTCACTACAAAAGTATGTCAAGTTGTATGTTGAATAAGTGCATTAACAACCCAATGAGTTGCCTATACAACGTGGCATCTACTCGCTCTACTCTACTAGCGTCCACCTTCCTCCAGTTTGTGACTCTAGGCATGGTCATGGGTCTGCAATTATGCATATGAAACGTCTTGAGGATCTTTGTAGTGTATTTTCCTTGCCCTAAGAAGATTTCCCCATCACCCTGCCATTTCCAACCCAAGGAAATAATGCTTAAGCCTTATGTCCTTCATCTCAAACTCTCTTACAAGGTCTGCCTTGCAATCCTGAATCAAGCTGGCTGCTCTAGTTAAGATAAGATCGTCGACATAGGGCACTAGAATGAGCGGAAGCCCTCTAACCATGAGGTAATACAAGTTGGCATTCACCTCACTCTTATTGAAGCCAGTCCTTGAAGGTAGCTATCAATGCGAGTGTACCTTGCTCTTGGTGTCTGTTTGAGCCCATAAATAGATCTCTTCAACACACAAACATGAGTGTCTCTGCTGAAGGTCTCAAACCCCTCAGGCCGCTCCATATAAATCTCTTCCTCAACCACCCTGTTGAGAAATGCTGTCTTCATGTCCATCTGGTGGATCTTCCACCCCATTTGGGCTGCAAGTGTCAGAATTGTCTTAATGGATGAATAATGAGCCATTGGGGCAAACGTCTCATCATAGTTGATGCCCTTAGCATGCGAGAAGCCCTTGGCCACATAGTTAGCCCTGTACTTCTCCACCCTCCCACTTGCTCCACGCTTCACCTTGTACACCCAATATGAGTCTACTACTGATTTGCCTTTTGGCTGTGACACAATATCCCAAACATCGTTTTATGGGTCCCTCTACTAGCTTTAGCACTTAGGCAAGCAAAACCCTTACTTCTCTACTCCAATTAACAAGGGAGGGAGATAAACACATAGATGGAGGGGCAGAGAGGAAATAAGAAAGAGACACACAAAGAAAAATACAAATATTATATAGTATTATATAATATTGAACATTATTAGCCATAAAGGAAGATGAAGTAAGGATTTTACAAAAGGTAGAAGAAATTGGATTTAGAAAGCCATGAATATTTTGGTTTTTCACTAAAATAGATGCATTGGTTTTAGTGTAGATGTTGATTCCTAATTCTATTTGATTGATTGCACTAGATGCATTGATTTCAGTGTAGTGGTTGAGTTCTAATCCTATTTGATTGCTTGCACTAGATGCATTGATTTCAGAGTAGATGCCGATTTCTAATCCTATTTGATTGCTCGCACTAGATGCATTGGTTTCAATGTAGATGTTGATTTCTAATCCTATTTGATTCGCACTAGATTCATTGATTTCAGTGTAGACGTTGATTTCTAATCCTATTTGATTGCTTGTACTAGATGCATTGATTTCAGTGCAGAGGTTGATTTATGATTTGATGTAACTAGATGTATGATGTGCATTAATTTCGAAGTAATTAGATTAATAGTGTGCATTGATTTTAGTGTAAGCAAACAAATTATCAATGACGTGCATTGATTTCTGTGTTACAGTAATTCAACAATAAATAAAATATTTGAATTTTGATCTTAGATATAATGTTCACTTACCTGAAATGTTTGCTTCTTGAAACTGTAAACTATTTGTAATTGACTACATTCTTATTTTTCCCATTATCCATCACTCATCATTATTAGTTAATTTGCATTCAAACGAGGTAATAGAAATCAACTATCATTAAAACTTACTTGGGGTTTAACATTCCATAAGTTGCAATGGTTGACTTTGGAGAAAGCTACTATTAATATGGGAGAGCAAGGGAGACAAGTATTGATATTCACTACAATAGTTTGAGTTAAAGATTTGAATGGTCTATGATTTGAACTATCCTTTTCATTTGACTGATATGAAAAGACGACAAAACTAACAGCGATAATATAACAATAGAAGAACATAGTATGAGATTGATCACAATGAAGACTATTTATAATTCACTGCATTCTTATTATTCACATTTTCTATCATTCAACACTGTTACATTTTCAATATACATTGAAAAATATTATTACATCATTTTTCATCATTCAAGTTATTAACAGTCTCTATTATCTCAACAAACTGAGGTAACTGAGCAAATTTAAAATTAAAATCACTGGATTAATCTTAGACACATTTAGCATATTTAAAACAATTAGAATAATTAGATATTCAACAAATTTTGTGTGATTGTGCATGATCGAAACTAGCGTAGATCTGTCTTAACCTTGGATCTATTAGGCGTCAAGAGTGATCAAATCTCTTTCAAAAAAGAGGTTTGCACCTTTAGAAATTTGATCCCTCTCGAAGCTTGATAGATTTGGGGTTAAGATGGATCTATGCTGGTAAATAGGAATGAAGGACTTGCATAAAATCAAGTGCTTTTTTGTTATAAATATGGACATTATGCATCATAGTGTCTAAAGAAGAAGGGTAAAGTGGAGTAGTAGTAGAAGCATGTAAGAATCTTTGCAAAAACTCAAAATGAATGAGTTTGTTTCCAAGGTCGAGAAGGATATTTTGTTGGTATCTTGCCTTTCTACAAACATGATTATGAGGTATGTGTTGTATGTGGATAGTGCAACATTTCGATATATGAGACAATCTCAACAATTCTTTTGTAGTCCAAAGAAGCAAGAATCAAGAGTACATGTTGAGCTTGGTGATGATGTCGAGTACTTAGTAGTAGGAGTTGGTATTATTCCCTTCTAGCTCTTAGGTAATTTTTTAGATTTTGGTGATGTCATGTTTGTACTTGGTCTTAGTAAGAATTTGCTTTAAGTTTTGGTTACAAAAAATGAGGGCTTTGTAGTGTAGTTCAAGAACCAAAGAGCCCTCATCAAATCGAAGTAATCTAGTCCAAATACAACTTAGGGTAATATGGGTTAGAGAAGGTAATTTGTACAAGTTGTAGGGTGTACCTGTTTCAACCTTGGTGCATAATAATGACTTGTGCAAAGTGTGGCACAAGAGTATGGGCACCTGCATAACTAGCCATTGCCTATTTTGAAGGAGATAGTCATAGGTCTTTCTAGTTCAGTATTGAGCAACATGGTGTATGCAAAGGTTGCATAATTGGTAGGTGTGTCAAGGCTACTTTCCCAAGTAGTGAGTGTAGGTCTAAGGTGATTTTGGACTTAGTACATTCAGATGATTGTGGATCGATGTCAATAGCATCAATAGTAGGTGGCATGTATTATGTTTCCTCTGGGTTGTATTATACAACCCAGAGGAAAATGGGTTGTAGTGCGAAAGAATTGAACCATCATAGGGGCTACTAAAGCGATGATACATGTCCAAGACTTCTTAGTGTTTTTTGGTTAGAAGCATGCAACACAGTAGTCTACATCCAAAATCGATGTCTGTACAAAATCTTTTGAGGACAAGACACTAGAGGAGGTATTCACTGGTGTGAAACAATAGGTTTGTCATTTTTGCATCTTTGGTTTTCTAGTTTATATCCATGTAATGGTAGAGAAGAGGACCAAGTTCGAGCCCTCCAACATGAAGGGTTTATTTGTAGGTTAAAATGAGATTGTAAAGGCTTATAGGGTCTATATTCTAGAGCAGAGGAATATAGTAGTAATTGGGGATGTAAAGTCTGAGGAAGACTTAACAACTAGGAAGTCCCATGAGCCTATTCCAATGATGGAGGATGAGGAGCAAGAAACTTCAAAGTTTGAGCTTGGATCACAAGTGATCGCTAAAGTAGTACAACCCCCTTCATTTGAATAGGGGAATATACTTTAGTTAAGAGACCTTGATGATTCAATTAGACATTCAGGGATGCTCATGAGCATATTGAGACTACTCTTAGGAGCACATTAAGATAAAGTAGACCTTCGAAGAGGTTTCTAGACTATATGACATTCATAAGTAACATTATAGATCTTAATCCTTCTAGTTTTCAGGAGACAACAAATTGATAGGTACGACATGATGCCATGGTAAAGGAATATGCCTCCATCACGAAGAATGTTGTTTGGGACTTAGTGTCAAGACTGGAGGGGAAGTCAATTGTGAGTTCCAGGTGGATCTACAAGATCAAATGGTAGCATTGAGAATTTCAAAGTGAGTTTGTGGCGAAAGGGTTCTCCCAGAGAGAGGGAGTGGACTACGAGGAGAAATTTGCTTGAGTTTCCAATTACACTTCCATTAGAGCTATTATGTTCTTGGTTTCATTTATTTGATGGAGGATAAATTAGATGGATGTGAATATAACTTTCCTTGGGGTCTTTAAGGAAGAAGTGTACATAGCAACCTTAGGGCTTTGAGTTAAACGGGAAGGACTTCCATCTGTGTAGGCTTAAGAAAGCTTTGCATGGACTCAACTAGGCACCAAGAGCATGGTATTCCATGATTGATGGATATTTGTAGATTGATGGATATTTGTAGATTAAGGGCTTCACCAGGTGTGACACTGATTATAACTATATATTTGTTCAGTTTGATCTACTTATTTTGGTGTTTTATGTAGATGATTTCTTATTGATAGGTATAGAGAAGCTCATTGTAGGGTGCAAAGTAGACATGGAAGTTGAGTTCAAGATGAAGGACATCGGCATGATGCATTACTTCTTGGGGTTGGAGGTTTGGTAGAGACCAGGTGAGATTTTCCTTGGGCAGGGTAAGTATGTAGTTTAGATCTTGAACACATTTTGGATGGAGGAATGTAAGCCTATGGCCACACCCATGATCACTAATTGGAAGAAGGTAACAACTTTATATTTAGAGTTGGTGGATCCCATGATGTATAGGTAGCTAAAAGGTTACTTGATGTATTTGGTCAACACTTGACTAGATATATGTTTTGTAATGAACACCTTGAGTCAGTTCATGGTGGAGCCAAGGTAGGAACATGGGGTGGCAACGAAACATGTTCTTAGGTATTTGAGCGACATAATGGGGTATGGTTTGAGATATTTTGGAGATGGTGAAACGAATTTGGAAGGTTATTTAGGCTCAGACTGGGCAAGTAGTGTAACAGGTAGGAAAATCACCTGAGGGTGCCGTTTTAGCTTGGAATAAACAATAATATCATGATTTAATAGAAATAAGGTTTTCTCAGCACTTAGCTTATTAGAGGTGGAATACATGGCAGCTAGTGTTGCTAGTTGTGATGCCAACTAGCTTCGCGAGTTACTTGTAGGGTTGTTGATCAGGAGTTGGAACCTATATTTGTTTACTGTGATGATTAAAGTTGTATCAAACTCTCCTATAATCTAGTGTTTCATAACAGGTCCAATCATATAGGGATCAAATATCACTTCATATAAAACAAGGTTTGAAAGGAGTAGTGAAGCCTCAACATATTCCCACAAATAGACAGGGAGATGATATTTTGACCAAGCCCTTGGAAAAAGGGAAGCTTGAGCCATTCAAAGGCAGAGTTGGGTTGTTGTAGAATTTGTTACTCGCTAAGAGGGAGTGTGTAGAATTATAGCGAACAAGAACTTCCGCACAAGTTTAGTGCGAATTGCAAGAAGTAGTTTGAAATAATTTTGAAGAGTAATTCTATTTCGTAATACACTTTATTAAAAAATGTGAGTGTTTTATATTTAGGATTTGTTAGAATTTACCGAACCCAACACCTGTTATTACTTCTTAGCAAATATTAATTGAACAAATACATGGCCAGATTCCTAACACAAAATAATATAGCAAAAGCAAAAATTTGATCTGAATCACATACACAAACAGATTTTTGCCCAATCAAATCAGTTCTTCATTAATAAATTAATCACAAAACTTACATGGGCTCTCGTCATGGGATAATGGCCCAACTGAGAAAATATAGATTACAAAACTCTGGATTTGATCCTACAGATCTGCTCTCTCTCTTGTAGATCTGGATGTCTAGCCTCTCTACACTCTCTTAGACCCAACACATGCTCATTGAGATGCTGCTCTCAATCTTGTGCTGCTGTTGTGTCTCATCTCCTTACCTTAGCCTTGCTCTATAACTTTGCATTGAGCCAAAACTTTAATCCTAACCCTAACTGTAATTAGAAAGTGATGGATGATTGAGATTAGATCTCGCCTCATTTGAGATCGACAACTAAGATTAAAACTTAATCTCTAAAATAAATAATTTGCTTTATCTAAGTTTTAGTTTAGCTCAGTAAGCCAACATATAATTTTGTGCTTTTTCCTAAGTTAAACTTAGGATAAATTACATCAACAAATATTCTAAGGTGAAATGTGGGTGACTTTTGTATGCCTAGACACAAGGCCTGTGCAAAAGTACCTACCTGAGCTACAACGTTCAACATGATTTAAGTCTAAAAAAGTAGGAGTAAACTCAAAAATAGATTCGGGCTTTGGTCTCAACTCAAAGTATAAAGATAGGACAAGGTAGAGGTTTTCTAACGCAGTTGAGTAGTTAAGCAATTGAGTAGGTTGAGTGATTGAGAGCAATATAAAATGTAGGTGGCCAGGAAAGAGGCATTTCCTGATAGCGCATAGTTTTGTATGGTTGTTTGGACAAAATTGTACTGATCCATATAGTCATACAAACAACAAGGACAAAAGCTACACAGCCTGTACAATTGGGTTTACGATTCGTACAATAGGTTGTGCTTCTCAAGGTATTGTTTTGTTCAAGTTCCAGATGATTTTGGTAAATGTGCAATGCTATTTTTGTAGGCATCTTGTGGAGGTTTCCTTCTAAGTTTTTTGAAGGAGTGGAATGCTAATTTGACTGGGTATTTCCCTGTGTATGTGTGAAAATGTGTTTTATGTTTCTGCTATCTTTTCCAACGATTGTGTGATTGATGCTATGGTTTGAAATTTGAATATAATGTATAAAATTTAACAATTTATTATTTATTTGAGATTACAAGGACAATGGTCAGCTAGGCTTGGAAATTTTCAGAGTTCATATGCTGAAACCAAATCATCAATCAAAGTCTCGAACAATCACGCAAGTCCCAAAATTGCTATTGATTGAATTATCGAAAGCTAAAATGTGGTGAACCATCAAAATTTCATCCTCAAGATATAATCAAACACTTGAAGATCCTTGAAAATATTAAGTGCTAAAGGCCAAACTAACGAATCCAAAACTTTGAGCGATTTCTATCAAAATCATCAAATTTTGAAACTATTATTGATTTATTATCTTGTCTTGAATCAATCCTCAATCCACAAAAAACCAAAGTAAAATCCTCAATTAAAAAAAACCAAAATAGAATCCACAATCCATCATCCTAAAGAATCATGATAGTCAAATCACTGAGTAAGCTTTGAACTTGAAGTGTAACAACTGTCACCAATATCTTTCCCCTAGCTAACTGAAAGGTGAGAAGTCTCAACTCTTGTAAATCAAACAATACCATCGTACTCCCTTGAAAGTGGAAAACGGAAACTATAATGTCTTTGAGCATAGTTTGAAGACTTGATCCTCAACTCAAAAGACTACATCAAGTGAGCCATGATCATGCCCTGAATCACCATTTCCCAAATCAAAACATTCATGTCCATTTGTAGTATACACCTATCGAGTTGAGGATTCCCAAGACTTGTACATGAACTTGACAATAAGGTTGCTCCAACAACTTGGCCAAGTACCTAGCAATTTCAGATGTAGTTGTTGTCAATCAATGTTTACCTATTGCTGATACTTTTTTGGAAAGGTGATTTGTCTTTGCATAGAAATTTGCATGGGGTAAGATCAAAACAATGCAATTTTGTATGGTTAACTTGGTGTTTGTTAAGAATTAGAACACGAACAAGCACAACCAAAATTTTTGGAGGAAAAGGCTTGAAGCCATTTTCTACAATTCATTGTATTGGTCTCATGATATCAATACATAATACACAAATTTGACCACTTCCTGATTTATATCTCACTTGCAACTCATTAGTAGATGATGATAACATGTCATCAATTTATAAGGATTACAACTTTGGCAACTCATTAGTAGATAATGGTAACTTGTCATTAATAGATAAGAATTACAACTCAGAAGTACTTGATCTCAGACTTTATGATTGTCTGGGGACTCACAATTAACATTCCCTCTCTCAATTACAAGTTTGAATAATTGTATCCGTAAAGAAACAATAATTGGTATCATCTTTAGTTTTCAATCTGAAACTTTTGAACCAGGACTAGATGAAGATATGCTTAAAAAACCACCAATACGGATGCTGAAAGGTTCATCTGAAATGAACTTTGGAAGGGAAAAATTGCCATGTTTGAACATTCACTTTGTAATCTTGTAAACGAATAGGATTACATAATTTCTCTTTGAATTTAGGCATAAGTAGGTCTCAAACAACATCCCGATGAATAGTTGATTTGGTCGACTGTAAAGAGCATGTTGAGGAGACTAGTTATGCTAGAATTCCCAATTGCTTGATGAATTTCTAGGACTTCAAAACCTTGACTATCATCAATGATATTTGGCATGCCCCCTCGTTAAGTGTGAGGTGAGAAGTTTGTTAAGGGATCCAACCTTAAAATTTTGGGTTATTTTATTCTTTAATGATATCTAGTGGTTTTTGGTTGACCACTAACCTTTTTAGCTTGAACAATGTGGTGGTTTTGGTTGATTGCTAACCTTCTTCATAATATGTTCCCCCCTTGAAGGTTCTAGAGACCATCTTGTTATGTTATGAGTGTACTCCCTCCTTGAGTTGTAGAGAGTAACATCTTTAACTTCTTGTTGACGTGCTCTATGATATGGCTTTCCTTGACATGAAGCCACAACTAAACCTACCATTGAAGTCAATAAAACAGCTTTTTTTTCAGTTTCAGCCATGGATACAAGGTTCTTTATTGTCTTCAGATGGGGCTACTTTATTTCCAATCTAATATTTGTAAGTCACATTGAATTAAATAGCAGCACGAAAACAAATAGCTTGCATGCAAACCATATGTTTCTTACGTAAATCTACTTCAACAGAAAAAATTGAAGTAAAGTTACGAGTGTTATTAATTTTGGAAAGCAATGTTCTGCACATAGTAGTGATAACTTTTTGTGGTGGTTTTGGTGGATTGCTAACCTTCTTCATAATATGTTCCCCCCTTGAAGGTTCTAGGGACCATCTTGTTATGTTATGAGTGTACTCCCCCCTTGAGTTGTAGAGAGTAACATCTTTAACTTCTTGTTGACGTGCTCTATGATATGGCTTTCCTTGACATGAAGCCACAACTAAACCTACCATTGAAGTCAATAAAACAGCTTTTTTTTTTTCAGTTTCAGCCATGGATACAAGGTTCTTTATTGTCTTCAGATGTGGCTAATTTATTTCCAATCTAATATTTGTAAGTCACATTGAATTAAATAGCAACACGAAAACAAATAGCTTGCATGCAAACCATATGTTCCTTACGTAAATCTACTTCAACAGAAAAAATTAAAGTAAAGTTACAAGTGTTATTAATTTTGGAAAGCAATGTTCTGCACATAGTAGTGATAACTTTTCTGTAAAAGGAAAAGGTTCATAAAGAGGACAGTTATTACCATTGTTGTTAAAAGCGCGAGCGGGATTTAATCGGCGCAGGGAATGAAGCGGAAAAAAGTAGAAAAATCGGGAAAAAAGCGGGAAAAAAGCGTTTGGAACAAAAATATTCATTTTTTTTTTTTTCATTTTTTTTCAATTTTTTCAATATCTAAACCATCTAGAACATAAAATAAATACATTGACACATAAATATGATAAAAAAACTAATATATAAGATGTTTAATAT